>JAEIIG010032957.1:8929-25941 GCA_018904695.1 Drosophila parvula | reverse complement strand
AATTATTTGAATAAGAGTACCAAATAACTAATTTTGATTAAAATACAAATTAAATATATATACAATAAAGGTTTTCATGGAAATACTCCCCAACTTTTTCAAAATGTTCATTTATTTTAAACATAATTCTTTTAAACAACAAAAGGTATTTAATATTTAGTCAACTTTGCGAAAATCTTAAAATAAAATGAATCTTTTTGACACGTTTATTATGAAGTTCCAAAAAAAATATAATTTAATGGTTAAGGTTGAATAAAAAAGGTTTTATTCTTAAATTTCCTTAGTTAGCTTTTATGTTGTGGTGTTCACTGTACTTCTGCTGCGCTGCTTTCGCCACTTATTCTTCTAGACCCGTCCTGTCCAGTTTTTGGGCTGACTTTTGCTTACAAAAAAAATATTTAAAAAAAAAACGCAACAACAAAAAATCGGTTGACGTCGCGAGGTGGACGCGAAAAAATGTAATATCCGTTACGGGCTCAGAAAGAGAGAGAGAGGGGTGCGAAAGAGATGGACGGAGTCTCAGAGACTCAGACCTGGCAAAAAAAAAAAAAAACAAAAAATTGTTTTCACAACAAATGAGGCCGAAAAATGTTATTAAAAAGTTTCCTTCTCCCACACCCACACTCCGCGGGTTCTTATCTCCGTCTTCGGTTTATTCTCTTACTTCTTCTCCCTTATTTCGCTTGTTGCGAAAGATGCTACATTTCATATTTATTTAATTTTTTTCGCTTACTTCTTACTTTGCGTGCTATTTTTGAATTACTTATGAAGGAATTCGCGTGCGCGACAGAGAGGAGCCGATAGAGTGCGTTTCCCACGCCAGATGGCGCCTCAAAACAGGCGGCATGAGATGGCAGGAGGCGGCAGGACGAAGGAGCCAGAAATGTTTTTTGATGAAGTTGACAAATTGAAATGACTGAATGAAGAAGCGACTCAATTTGTTGTGTTTCCTCTCGTATTTTCTTCTTTCTTTTTCTTTTTTTTTAATGTATGTATATACCTTCTTTTTTTTATATTTTGTATTTTCATTTTCATTTTGTCGAGTGTGCGAGTGAGTGGCTAATGAGTGCACTCAAAAGTCATTCACTTTGATGGCAACCAAACACAGGAGGCGATACAATTATTCAGTGCAAGTTCTCCTAATAAATTGCCAAAAAATGGTAGCATTTATAAATTGAGTTCACAGGCACAACATAGGTTAATTATAAATTTATAAACTTAAAGGCTATGATATTAAAAGAAAAGAAATATGTTTGCTTAAATTTGAACAGCCTCAACTTGGGCGTTGATGCATTACGGTGAGTAAACTCTGGCCCTGGTGGCCCTTGCGACACTAGGCACGTGCTTGTTAGCGTTAGATGTTAAGTAGGCCCTATAAACTACCTATTAAAATATACTACAAGTTACATAGGTAAATTTATATTCAATTATTCAAATGATATGCAATAAAATTGCACAACTAAGTACAAAATAAATAACATGAAAACAGCAAATATTAATTTATAAAAAAAAATAATTTTATAGTTAAGAAAGGATTTTGTTTTTGTTTAAAAGTTCACGTTACCGAGTAGAGTACTAACAATGTCTAAATAAATTTGAGAATGACCAAGCAGTACAAGTTGTGTGAATAATATTTTTATTTCTTATATTAAACAGCAAAAATTTGTATTATAAATATTAAATAGACCTTTGATCTCACTATGTATTTACAGTGCACATTTTCGAGTCAGTCAGACATCGTTTAATCAAGGTGTCAAGAATTTAAGGTGCGATACCAAGACACTAGCTAGACAAAGATATAGTATACACGGGCAAATAGAAGATATCAGATGCTGCTCAAATAATGACCCAGATAAGGCGAGATTGTACAACATCACGAAGCGATCTCCTCAGATACAGATACAGTTTCAGAAACAGAAAACAGATACGAGCTATAGACACCCAACAATGTTGTTTGGCCAACTTAAGCCGATAGATAATCCAGATTCTCTCACATGTTAGGCCATGCATCACTGGGTATTTTTTGTTCAAGTGTATCTACGGTTTGGATTGCAAGAGGAGTTTCAAATATAACGAATATTACAGGGAAATTACAGAGAATTCCATGACTATTTCGAATATTTTCATAATAATTATTCATTATCGTGAAGTCCTAGTTTGATTGTATCTACGAATTAATAAATTTGAAACTTTTAAACATTAAAAACTATATAAGAAGTATAAAAAGTCAGCATCAATTATTATTTTTCAAAGTCAATTAAATATTTAAGCCACCACATATTTTATAATTAGCAAAAGAGTTAAAAAGTTAAGTAAATTGCTTGCCACAAGTCTCTTTTATTTATTATTTCTTGCGCAATTTGCGGTTGCGACTGTTCTCACGATCCAAAACCGAATGGGATATGTTGCAATCGCATAGCTTCCGATAGATAATACTCACATTATTCAGATGCTCGGCGGATGGGTGTTTGCTGCCCCCGCGAATTAACAACTCCTGATCCTCTTGGCCCATCGCCGCTCCTGATCGTTTTTTCGTGGGTTTTTATTTCGCGGCGCTTGAGCACTCGAAAAAAAAGAAATTAAACAAATACGGCAGAAGTGACTGTAATTTGTATTTAATTGTTGGAGTAAACCGTTCGGAGCCTCGTCACGAAACCGCTGGCAAAATGCAACTGAAGGCGGACATTGACGCTGGTTAATGCGACAACAGACGCCAGAAAGAGACGGAACTGTGGCCCAGAGAAAGAGACGGACTGACCGAAAGCAACTCTGACTTTGAGTGAAATGACGTTTTGAGTGAGAGGAGAGATAATCGGATGAGCAGGCAGGGAGCGGCACTCCAGATACCCTTGAAAAGTGATCTTGTTTTTTGAAGATTATATCAGTATAATATAACTTTAAATTTAAGCTTAGGGGATCTTGACTGTTAATTAGAAATTAAAATAAATATCTAAATGTAAATTTATTTTTATTTTACATTATTAAGTCTCCAGGTAGAGGGTGGCAAGTGGTGGCCTCGAACCCGGGGGCCTCTCTCTCTCCCTCTGCTGCTGAATGCTGATTAGGATGAGAGGCTGGGTGGCGTTTTCTTATCGCCATCACATTCACCTTCTCCGCCGGTTTGTTTATCCGTCACATTTCGGGGGTTTGCACTGTACTTTGCATGCATGATTTATCAAACGAACGGCGACGGTGATGCTTAACCCCTGAATCCCCAATCTCCCAGCCCCCCAGCCCCCCAGACGTTGTTGTCATCGTTAGCACCGAACTCTGTTTGCCGGACGGACCACCAGTTCCGGACTCTGTCCGCCACCAGCTGTCCGGACATTATCAATCTTCATCATCATCGCCATACGGAGTTTGACAGAGGCCAAGGAGGAGGAGGAGGAGGGTATGGTGATGGTGATTGGGGGAATGGGTGAATGGTGAGGTGAAAGGCTGTCAATATCATTTTCATCGTTTTCACGGCCAATAAGGTAACAGGTTAAGCAGCAGCTTTCCCGTTAATGTGCTTGCCATGAACTAGGGTTGGGCAAATACTAACGATACTGTACTATGAATTTTAATCCGATAAGGATGCTAATAATAATTTAACCTGGATCAGGGAAAATGGTGAGTAAATAAGTATATAAAATATATCAAGTAAAGTAGCCTTTTGCTAACATTTAATCAAAATTCGATTTAGATTTATCAATGAAAGTAATAGTTTACAGTGAAGAAAGCTGCTACCTTCTTTCCATCTCGCTCACATTCTCCTTAGAGGGTTCGAGTCAAGGCTAGAGTGCTTGCTAAATAAACTACAAAATTGGTATAAATATTAGGAATATTCTTATTTAAATTATTAAGTTAGTTTATAGGGAAAAAGGGTATATCTTTTAACTTAACCAAGCCTTGGTTACCTTACAGGGTATCTCACACTCGAGCACCGTTGACTGTAGCAGCTTTCTTACTTGTTCTTATTGCCTGGAAATAATTTGTATCTGTGCCTTAAGCTTGGGAAATCTGTAATAAGTACTGTTGATTTAATATTAGCAAATGCGGATAAGTCCATATCAATTCGCCTGGTGATGCTGATAAAGAGTATACACATATTCTTTTAGGGACTGGTTACAAGCTTCTGATTTTTATTTAATTGCCCACCAAGAATAGATAATAATAGTTGTAGTTGCTGTCTGATCTACTTGTGACTTTCCGTCCCGATTTGAGACATTTAAAGAAGCTCAAAGCCGCACAAAGTGGCTCTGTGTTCGAGAAGTAAGGGATTTTCTTTGTGAGCCGATCAACGCAAAGCAAATCTAAGCAGACAACAATGCCAGCCAGTGTCTCTCACTCATTTTCGCTCACTACATCGCACTCCGCCCAGGGTTTTTCTTTCAGTGACACTTCTGGGGCTTCCCTGACTATTCTGAGTTTGAGTGAGGCTTAAAGCGGGTTTTTTCTCCTATTAAATCTGTCTTGAACTTAGGGTGCATGCATGTGTGTGCAGCCATCATTTACTCACTCGAATGCTATAAACTTTTTGTACACTTAACAATTGATTGTCACTCGCTTGTTGCCTTTGGTTCTTATTTTTTTTTATTCGTGCCTGCAACTTGCAACGGGGTTGGGAAAGGCAACGCCAAAATAAGCCTAAGCCCGATTATAAAATGCTCTTAAGGCATTAAATTTAATTTAAATATTCAGATTAACTTTATGAATATATTAACTTGATTTGTGGAAATGTAATTACCAGATTTTTCACTCGATGTAATTTCTCCTCTTTCTTATCATGATACATTGCTCTTTCAGATTAGTTAATAATGTTACCTTTATGTTTCCTTTATTTATGTATTACATATTTGAAAAGTTAAAGTTTCCTTTACTTTTTAAATACAACACACCCTGTTAAAAAAAAGAGCAAAGGAAGTAACTTGAGCTGAAGGGTGGAAAGTACATTTTTTCTTCCTTTTTTTTTTCTAACAAGCTCACACAGGTAAATCTCTGGCTGGGAGCTCTGAAGGCTGACTTAACCCCCGTACTTTCTTTAACCCATGCAAATTATTGACGCGGACAGCGGGTTCAATAAATCTGTGTGTGTGTGTGTGTGTTGGTGGAGAAACTTTTCGCTAATCAGACAGCTTTCTAGTTCATTGCTTTGCCGTACCCCCTTGTGGCACGCCTTTGTCCGTGACACACCGCCTCTAACGCCCATTTTCATCGCAGATGCTCAGACATGGCTCTCTAAGGGGAGATGGCATAACCCGATATTTTTCAATAAAGTATTGAAACGATATATCGATAGTTCGATGTAGATATCGAAGGAAATAGATTATTAATGATAGCTAGACATTTTAAGAATTATATCCCAATGTTGTTAAAGGTTCGTAACATAAATATAAACAATCTTCCATAAATCTATATTTTTTTTGTATCTGTATCTGATATGCTCATCCTTAGCTGTAATTGCTAAGTAAATCAGCGCTGCCATTTGCCAAAGCCCCAAAAATCTATTCCCTGTTTAAGGAGAAAGTGCGGGAAGGATGGGGGGTTTTTTTTTTTTTTTGAGGTTTCCCCACGGGCGTAAAAAGGGGTTTCCCTCAAATAGGATGGCGGTGGGGATGGCGGCATTATTCCGGCATTCGGTGGATAATGTAAGAGAGCGGCGGCTGCCAAAGTTTGGGGCAACTTTTAAAGAGAGGAATGTGTTATGGGTTCGGGTCACATAGTTAGTTAGTCCCGCAACTTCAAACCAAATGACTGCAGAAGGGGCACGGCCATGGAGTTAAACGTTTGTCAGCCATCGAGGTGGAGATTTATGGGGTTCGCTGGCGAAAAGTTTTCCAAAGATTTTCCCAGGTTTCACTGGATTTAAATTAGCCGAGATCTTTGAGCGAACTTTCACCAAGATTCCGATTTGTTCCGAAATGTTCAGCTCCGAAAGATTTCCAAATACAAATAGAGAAGAAGTTGGTAAACAAACAAATGCTTTAAATTGAAATATTATACTTTACATATGACATATAGCTTAATCTGAACCATTTCTTTAAAGTTCAGACTGCTTTGGTATGCAAAATAAACTCTGCTTGTCACCCGTTGCTTGCTTGAAATACTTTTCACTTCGTGGTCCATTTTTTACGCCCTCAACTCACTTTTTATGTATCATCAATTCGAAGCTTCCGCTTCCAGCGGCTGATGAATTTGTTTATGCAAAGGACACAAAGGATGCGAGGAACGGGTATCCCTGTCGGAACCAATTTCGACTTCATGGCAATCACTTCAATCTTGTCGCCTCGCCTAGTTGGTCGCCAAGCAATAAAACCGAGTGAGACCGAGTCTTGCAAATATTTGGAGATATGTGTATTATTTATGCCCTTTTTCAAGGGTCCCTTGGGTTTTTAGGGAAAGTTGGAAAACAAAATATAGAATGTTTTTTTAATGTAGGTTAAAAATTTGTAAATATTTCCAAGTAATTTGAAATGTTTGAAATGCAAATTGCTATTTATTTCGATCTACGTTCAGGAATATCACAACTTAGAATGCAAATTTGTTGTAGAGTTTTTTTTAACCTTAGCCAGCGATTCATCTTGGCATATTTTCGTGGAAATGTACAAATTTGTTTCGATTTTTTTGTTATCTATTTATATTGTTAAATTTCACTTCCGTTTCCTATTAGAGGACATTCAGGCGAACGCTTGGCAATATGTGCCGAGAACGCAGGGGTGCTGTATGCGAAGGGGGCTCCTGGGGAGGAGGGGGATGGCGGAAAGAACTTATAGACGAGAGGCCTATGCGAAGCGGAAGTCGCCATTCGCTTACAGCACGCGCGCGTCTCATAAAAACGTATCAAAACATCCGCTGGGAGTCATAAAAATTTTGCACTCAGACTTCGCTTTTCGCTCTGCTTTTCCCCATTTCCTTTTCCCTCTGCCTGCCTCCTGATTTTTCCTGATGCAGTTTCTAACTTTTCCTCTGTCAGTCTTTTTCTTTCTCGCTCGTGCTCTCTCTCTCTCTCTTTTACTCTGTGTGCCTTTTCCACGTGGGACTACGCGGCGTATGTGTAATCTAATAAAATTTGCTGTTTATGTGGCAACAGGCTCTACTTGTTCTCCACGCTTCCAGCCTCTTCGACTCTCTGCCCCTCTCTTTCTGGCTTGCTAACTAGCTTACTTCAAGTGCTCTCCTTTCAGCCCGTTCCCCGCCTCTTGGCCAAGTTTAACCACGTTTTTTCCCCTCATTCGTGCAACTGTTGCGCTGCTTTATGGCACAATGGCTGAGGATTCAGGAATGCGATTTAACTGCTGCACATGTATGGGCCTGGCATGTGCTTTACTTTGGTTTTAAATATCGAAAAAAAAAGATAAATCGAAGATAACTATCGAACATATCGAAATAACTTAAAAGATATTTGGTTTAATCGATAAGCTATCGGCTTACAATTAATTTAAATAGGTTTGGCACCTAAGGCAACGAATAAAGCAAATAATTCGTTGAGGCGAACTTTCGACACCCAAAACTTCTCTAATTAGATACTAAAATATATCGATAATTTATCTATGATCCTTAAATAAGAACCAAGCTAAGCTATTATTTTATAATATTTAATCGTTTTGGCGCACTTTTGAATATGATAATAATTGGTTTTATATATAATATCTGCCGTTTTTTTCTGACACTATAACTTATGAAATATATCGATAATTTCTCTACCATCCCTAATTAGTAAGGCAGTAAGGCAGGTAAGCGGAAAAGGAAGATTGAGTCCAACGAAACTTCTGGATTGTTTTTAGGCAGTTTCTAATAATTTTGTTTATATTAAAATTAACAAATCTATATTAAATATGGAAAAATTAACATTATAAATAATATATAATATATATTCATTAAGATTTTATGTACAGTACATACAAATTAAGGAACTTTTTAATATTTATCCATGGATTGAACTTTAACTTCAGCTTAACCTAATTTCCCAACCATAAATATCTGTACATATAAAATAATAATATTTAATTCAGTATTTCCCTCTGTACCCATCATATGCTTTTACGCCTGGTTAGGCTTGCCGATTTATTTATCGAGGGGAGATAGTGAATCTGGCGGCTCTAAGCGGCTTGTGCCTTAAATACAATTATCTCTCAGCAAGCACACAGCTTAAAAAATAAAACGGAATCGTTTACGCGGCACACACATAAAAATATGAATATAAATATGCATATTTGTACGGGGCTTGAGCTTATCGATAAATGATTTTCAGGCCGCATTTATAGGCGGATATTGAATGGCCCCGCTAAATCCCGCGAAATGATGATAAATCTCCTCTTAGGAAATTATTTGTTATGTTGCCACAAAATGGAACAAAATAAGTATGTTTGTATTAAATTCCACAAAAATATAGGGTTTATGTAATCTTATTATCCTTGTGGTGGCAAAGCCTCCACGCCTTGTGCTATTTTTAACCATTAATCATGACAAATCGGAGAAGAAACAGCAGCCAGTGACATTTGCCGCCTGTTGCAATTAAATTAGATTAAAAATGCATATAATTTATCAAAATGCGAAGGAATGAATGTGTATATACATATGTGTAAAGGGGGAAAGTGTGGAAAATGGGAAACTGGGATATGTCACATGTCATAAGACATAGGCCAGAGTAAAAGTAAAATCCGAGGCTTTCTCCTGTCTCCTGTCACGGACATACGTATCTGGCAAAATAATTTAATTGCATTGTAAGAATAAAAGCGAGTGAAAGATTAACAACAACAACAAAAAAAAAAAAACATAAATAATCAGGAAAGTGAGTAAATATGCATATGAAAGGAGTGTAATGACAATGAAAATGCGTAGCTAATTAGCAAACTGACAGCACAAAGAGGCGAAATGGTGTATATGGGGGGGAATATAAAGTGAGTGAGTAAACTCCGAGGGGGAAATGGCTGTATGGGAATATTACGTATACGCACCGTTAGACAGGGCAATGAATTATGCAAAAATATATAGAGACAGACAGAGCGGGGGAAACGAGATCCTCTTTTGTTATTTAATTTTCATTCATTCTCATTTCCCTTCGTCTTTCGTTTTTCCCCCCGGGTTTCCTTTTTCTCCCCCCTTTTTTTTTTTTTTACTTTTTTGTAGCCGCAACATTTGACATTTTGTCACATTTAAAAAATATTACAAAGGCTCAAGCGGGGGGAAGTTGTGCGATATAAGCCACGTACTAATATGCCATCTAATTTGTTATTCATGTGATTTAAGCGCGTCAAAGAAGATTAATGACTGAAAGCGCTCGGCACCAAATTGAAAAGTGGCAAAAAGCCAAAGCAAAGCTCATAATAACAAAAGCCAACAAGAGGGGCGACGGGCTGCAGTGTGATTGCGGTGTCTAAGGGATAATTTAATAATGCCCAGATTGGTTAACCCCCCTCCCCGCTTTCCCGCTTTCCCCATCTCCCCTCCGACGTCACCATTCCAGGTTACCTCAGCGCCTTAGTGGGGAGCCTTAATGCGGAATAAAATTCAATTAGAGCACTTTGCGATTAACCCAATGAGCGTTTGTAGCGCCAACAAAACGCATTTAAGTATTTAATAGAGTTCTAAAAATTGTCCCCTATTTAAGGCAGACGTTTTGCTAAGAAATTATAATAATTATATAATTATATAAAAAACATGGTGGGTAAAAAAATATAAGAGATATACAAAAATATTTAAATTCCTTAGAAAATTGTACCTTCGTTAGGGAATAATCCATAGGCGAATGAATAAATAAATAAATATTTTAAATGTTCCTTTTCAACTAATAATTGCCCGCATTTCCATATCCTCCTTTTCATTGTTTTATTTTAGATAAGATAAAAAAGATAATCGACTGATTAAAAAGGGAAATGATAGACAGATTACTATAGTTTCCAACTTCTTACTTATAATAATATAAAATAAACGATGAAAATGAATGCATTTTGAGGTACAAAATTCAGGCTAAATTTGTTTTTTCTTTACGATGTAACATAGTTTCGGACATCGTTTGAAAGGTATCTGATTTCTTTTCCTCACTCGAATAAAAATACTTCTTTCTTTAAATTGTAATTTCAAATGACATTTTTTTACATTAATTTGTTTATATTTTACGCTACTAGAAAAGGGAAATACAACTTAATCACTTGATTCTTAAGCAAATAAATAAAAAAAATTTAAAAAAAGCCTTGCTTATTCATCTCCTGCTTAAATTATACCGAAAATACTTGGCAAAACAAACAATGGACCAAAATATGTCTTCGTGAAAACCAAAATTAGTTGGAATTTGCAGTCCTTGAGGAGAAGGAGGAGTAGGAGGAGGATGAGTAGGAGAAGGAGTGAAGGGAGGGGGTTAGAAAGGAGCCCAAGTACTGCTTCCATTGTTGGTTGGTGGTGGAAGTTTGCGTGCCGCAGCTATTAGCTTTTGTCTGTTTGCAAATGGCTTTCGCACTGGCTCTTTGATGCGGTCACTCGGTGTGGGCGAGGTCAAAGGTTGCGGGGCTAAAACTTTGCCAGTTCTTTTCACCGCAAATTAAAGTGCACAAAATGCTAAAGTTCCCCCAGTGAAAATATTTACGAGACAGCCGGCGGAAAATGGGAAATACGAAATGTGGGAAGGGGAGGGAGGTGAAATGAGGCTGTGCTCGTCACCGTATTTGAAAAATAGCTTTGTTTCAATAGCCAGGAACTGGGCTACAAGCGGCAAACTGGCCGAAGGATTTTCTGCGGCTTTCCCTACACCACCCCCTCCTCATTGTCTTCCCTTCCCCCCCAGAAGCAACAGCTCCGCAAAAATTGCAGCCACCGTTGCCGGCGCTTGCATTGAGGAAGCTAAGCTCGATGCGGAAATACCCACCGGAAAAGTCTATCCTCTCGGCTTCCGCCGCCACTGGCAAAGTCTTGAGAAAATGTGCGGTTTCTGCGGCTCCTACTTGAGAAATCTAATTAAACAAATAACAAAAGCTCGGCTTGCCAGTAAAATCTACTCACTAAGGGATATTAATAATAAGTTTCGGTTGACTGTGTACACGCACAACTTTCCAACCCAAAATAATTCCAATCTATGAAAACTTTCGGCCTGCGGTCAATAAGTTTTGGCCCATGGAATTGTATGGTTTTTTTTTTGTTAGCCAATTATCATAATGTTCAGTTCATATGGAACACTTGGTCACAGTTGGCCAAGTTGTTACCCGAGAGTACATTAAAAACCTATTAACAAATGAGCAACAATGAAGGCCAAAACGAATTAACATGCTAGGAATGTAGAAAACATACATATTATTTAAAATTATAAAATATAAATTCAGGAAAAAACTACAACATGAAATATATGCAACTAAATATTATATATTATATTAATTTCATGAAAAGAAGTAACTATTAAATATTGATGGGTATACAACATGAAAATTCCTATTGTAAAGATTGTATTAGAATTGAATTACAGTTTTAGAATTCCATTTTTACAACGGAATAAAAACCCATGTACTTAGGCTGCCTTTTCCTTTTTCTTTCAAATACAAACACATTTAATTAGTGTTTAAATTTACGTTTTTCTCTTTTTTAGTAGTTCGTTCTCCCCTCCTCAAAACCTAAAAACCCAAATCAACAAATGTAACGATCTCTTTTAATTCCTTCCCCAATTCAACTTCCATTCGTTGGATTACAAAAAATGTATCTTTGTGCAGATGCAGATACTTACATTAAGTCGGAAGCTTTTATCTGCGCTCCACCTTCTTTGATTATAATTTACTTTTCGGTTGTTATTTTCCGGGCGCATTTTCCCCGACTAACTCTCGTTAAGTTTCAGTGCACGGCCGTTAGGTGGCGCTTTATGGCAACATTTCCTCCAGCAACAGCATTTTCCATATGCCTGTAATGCACTGAAAGAAATTGTTTGATGTACAAGAAACTAATAAAATAAGGAAGCAGGAAAATTGAATTTTATTTGATGTAATATAATAGCTTAATATATTTCTACAATGCTCAGGTAAATTTAAATACAAATATTGAATGAATTAATTAGGCTTACTTATATTTAAATTTAACTTCTTATTTTCACATTCCCGTTGGTCTCTGTTTTTTATGACAGTGCTTAGTTCGGAGCTGACTTATTACTGGCAGAGCCAGAAGCAGGACTCCCGACACTCGCACACATGGGCTGTAAAAATGAAAATGGCGCTACAAAAATGAGAAATGAAGAATGACAACATCAAATTAGCTTCATAAAAATGTCGACTCCGCTGCTCCCTGCCTGCTGCCGGCTGCCTGCTGCCGGCTGCCTGCTGCCTTCTGCTTGTTGTTTTTTCTCATATTTTTTTTTTATTTTGTTTTTGGTTCGTGGGGGGTGTGAAACAATACAGTTTATAAAAATGAGAGTGCAAAAATATTTTTATGATAAATGACTGTAAACGAGCACGTGAAGCGACAAAGCGGAAAAGGGAAAGCCAAGGACATTCCATAGACATAACCGTGCGCTGCTGTCAACCACACACGCACATGCCAGCACACCCGCACATACCCGCACACACCAGCAGCACCCACACACACGCACACCCACAACGACATCTATATGACAGGAGAATTTTCGGCGTCGACGTTGACATTGACGCCATTTCCGGCCGACGAGACGCGACGCAACGCGACGCGACGCAGCAAAGGTATGCCATGCCAGCAACAGTTGTCCTTTGTCGCCCCAACCCTGCCTCCCCCCCCCAAGCACTTGCTCGATTTTTCACCGCTCAGCACCCGTCCTTCAGGATTTTTCCCCCGAATTTTTGCAAACCCCAACCGCCACTCCGCCTGCGGCGACATGTGTCATACGCACACTGATGTAACCTAGCCGCGTTTTATTTTTTATATTTTTATATTTCTTTCTTTCTTTCTTGTTATTTTTACTTTTTTTTGCGTTGGCTTGCCGGCTGATAGATGGCAAGTTTAGCGATCTAGTTGTCGAGTTGACGCGATAAGTGAATGGGGAAATAACATGTACTTGGGCAGCGGGAATATAAATATATTTCCGAGGTCTGGCGAATGCGAAATTTTACAAAAAATGTGAATTATAAAAAGAGCAGATGCACATGTCTTCCAAATTCCACAGAAACTTATAAACAGATCTGGATTATATTTGAGTTACTGTCAATGATTGATGAATATGTTCTATCAAATAATATGATAACTAGAACTGGAAGTACTGTATGTTCTGGGTTGGACACCTAGCAACTCTTTCAGCTAATTTATTTAATTGGAGTTTGGTTTGCAATTACTGATATTCTTAATTTTTTAAAATATATTTAAAATGTATTTATTTTTTTAACATTTAAATATTAGTAAATGTGTTGTAAATGTTTATTTCTTTATAAATCAACTGCGTTTCCTCAAGATTTCAGGGGAACTTACTTGAATTGACTTGTAATTAATGCAAGGCATTTTTATTACTATTAAAAAATGTATTTTGAATATTGTAAGAGCTCTTCTTGACACAAACTACTATTAAATAAATTACAAAATACCTATAAAACATTAAACTATTAAATAAATTACAAAATACCTGTAAAACATATTTTGTGAAATGAAAGTGTGTTGAAAAATAAGAATAAATGAATTTTCTTTACAGCTTAATTTAATATCTTATGTATCGTTATTTAAAACATCAATTCTAAGCGTGAATGTAACTTTTGTCTATTTTTATAAGGAGTTTCTTTGATTAATTATGCTTTCCGAGTATACATTATCTAATATATCTGCTAATTTATTTTGTAATATACACACTAATTTAATTTAATTTACATTTTATCATAGCTAAGTCAAACAATACATTTTATATTAAACATATAGTCTTACATACTAAGATTTTACAATATTAAGCACTAAACATGCGCCAGGATTCGATAATAAAATATATCAGTTGGGAAACTAAAAGGGAGAACATTCCGTATAATATACATTTAAGATTATAAATAATCGGATTTAAAATTAATGTTAAAGTGTGTCTTTAAGATTTATCAATAGATTAGTTTTAGCAGGGAGATCTATTAAGCATTTAGGCTCATTTCACGATAATACCTTGTACAAAAACACACAGATATTAAGCTGTTATTATTTATTTATTTACATATGTAACTTATAAGTTAGCTTGCTAGTCACAAATATTGAAATAAAAGACATATTCCAAAAAGCAATTTGTATAATTTTCCTTTTTGTTGTCGTTTTGAAATAATCAGATGTCGCTGTGGGAAATGTTTATTCTTTTTTGAAAGCCAGGCACGTGGCAACGGTGTCTTGAGGGGCATGTATTGACACACCCGAGAATAAGTGTAGTTCCTATGGGATTCCTTGATTGTTTTTAATTAATCGATTAAGTGCTTTCGAAATGCCCCACGATTTCCCAGCACTTACCGAACAAGTTTTCCCCAAGAGCTGGAGGATGCGATATCAAAGGACCCGCCACAAAGGTGGCACAGGGACAAAGGCGTTGGGATTGCCTGAGCTATGGCTTAGCTCGGCCGGGAGCTGGGGCTTTCCCCCCGCCCACAAGCCCACAATCTTCCTCGACTTTTCCTTTATGAGGGCATGTCAAAAAAAAAAAAAAAAAAAGAGAGAGAGGAAAAAAACACCAGCAGCCAACGTGGAATAAGATTAAAGAAAAAGGCAGAGGGGAATATATAAAAACGACTTCCTCTTAGACGACGCTTTTAGCTAAATTGCGACAAAAATGAGCAGCGCGAGAGTGTGGCGGCCAAAGGGGAGGGGGGCGGGTATCAAGAGGGAGATGGGGAGGGCCAGAGGGAGGGGGAGACAACGACTAAAATAATAAAAGAACAATGTCAAAGAAGTTGGGCACATAAATAAGCTCTCAGGCCCTTCCTGTGCCTGTTCTTCATACGGCAGCAGACAAGTTGCTAGCAACGACATTGCAATCAATTTGTAAAAAAAATTATAAATATTTTGCATTATTAAATAAATATCTTGGAACTATTTAATTTTCATGAATGTGATATACTTAATGATATACTTAGTTTTAGGAACATTTATTATTTGTAATCAGGATCCCATGTATTAAAAAATACCTTGCGGGAATATACAAAAAATAAAACTAAGGTATGTTTGCTATATTTTTATTGTTAGGTTACATTTTATATTTGTATAATTTAATTATTTAAATTAAATTTATAATTTAATAAGCAAATTTCAAGTCGCATCAGGGGCCCTCCTCAGCAACGACGCTATTACCGCTTTCTTGGCACTAGAATTCCCAAGTGCATTTTTTTATAGAGCTGATTTCATTGTTTAAAAGTAACTACTCTTGTTAATAATATTTAAATATAATTAAACCAGCAACTGCTCCATTTTCGAAGTCTTAAAATATCAAAACAAAACCTAAAGTTGGTTTTTTTTTAATATATAAAAAAACATTTATTTGGTGTCCCTAATGAGTTGCACGCGTCTGTAAGTGCGAATGTGTGATTAGGATAAATGTGCACGCTTCCAAATTGATGTGGTTGTGTGTGGCTCTGTGTGCGTGCGAGAGTGTGTGTGTGTAGAGAACCGGAAGCGGATATGCGCTGCAATTGTCATCCAAGGTTTGGCCCAAAATGCGTGCCTAGGTGGGCGCCATCATAATCATTATCCGTCCTCAGCTGTCCTTTACACTCCCTGGCTTTTCCAGCTCTCTCTCGCTGATTTTCCCCCCATTGCCCACCTGCCACTTTAGTCACCCCCCACCCCCACCTCTAGCTCGATTTATTTGCTCATCTGTTTGCCTTCGTCGGCACTCATTCATATCGTAAACTCATGCCAAGAAGAAAATAAGAAGCCAGCAAGACACTCACATATGCTCCATTTTCTTTATTAATAAATACAGCAAGGACATCATGGCCCCAGATACAGGGGGGGATAGGACGATGGGGCATATAGTCGAATCCCCTGGTCAGAAATCATATATATGAATCATTCATCTGGCCTTCTGATTCATTCATAAGTGAATAACTTTCATATTCGGGGCGAGTGAGTGAGTGTGCGAAGCGAATGATTAAATGCGTTCGGATGAATGATTCATTTGTGGTGTGACAGGGATTTGATTAGGCTAATGCTAACTTTCTAGGAGGAGTTGTGCCGCCTGAATGTAAACTAAATCTTTTACTTAGAACGGTTTTTAAATATGAAATCAATTGCAATTTGTTACAGTTTGTAGTAGTAATAGAACAGGTTACTCTTTTCACTGCAGCCTTAAAGAAACTTCCTTTTAAAAGCATTTAATAATATCCTTGTGCCTGCATTGGATTTTTTAGTATCTTATATATTATATATATTGTTTTATATATACTTTATATAATGGTTTGCCATTTCACGCTTTTGTGGTGGGAAGGAAAGGAGGACCCCCTTCCTGTGACTGACAACTGGCTGCTGTGCCCTTAGCGGCTGCCTTCCGGTGAAAGGAAGTCGCCCTGCCCTTATTTTCGCAGCCCCTCGGCACCTATTTGCGGCTGTCATTCAGCGAATTTCCGCCTGTTCACAGTTAATTGCGGCTCAGCAGTTAATCGTCATTACGGACACATGTGGGACATGTGCGCGCCCACAGCCCCACAGCCCCACACCCCTTGGAGGGACTGCCGCCTGGTGCCTGGTGCCACCCACTCACTTCCGCCAACCTTTGACCCTGTGAGCCGCCGCCGCCACCCAACCTAAAGTCGCCCAGTTCCCGCCAGGTCCCCGCCGCATATCACTTACAGGCTGCTCTGGGATGCCGTTTGTCTGTTTGCGGTTTTGATTGTCACTTGATGTGTTGTGATTATGATGTGTGTGTGTGCCAGTGTGTGCCAGTGTCTCGGTGTGTGTGTGCGCACCCATCTGTCTCTAGGCCCACGCCCATGTGTGTGTGAGTGTGTGTTTTGTTCACCCACTAATGTGGTGATTTGTGTAAATTTGCTTGTCGAATGCCCTCGATTATGTTAGCCCATGTTTGACAGGCTGTTTTTTCGCTTCTAGCCTCCGACCCTCGTCTCTATGTTAGCGGGCGTTTTTTT
>JAEIIG010032956.1:0-101380 GCA_018904695.1 Drosophila parvula | reverse complement strand
GGCAGTAGCCGAGGTTCAGCAGCAAGTGCATTGCGATCAGCTGTGTTTGCTCATCACTAATCCTAAACTAACGGAACGCTTCCGAGTTTTAACCAATCAGAAGCCTGTCTGTACGTTCCCCGCTACTACGAGCCGTTACGTCACGAGTCTTAAGTTAGCTGGTCAGTTGCTTGCTAATATTTTCTGCTTGCCTAGTACCAAAATCAGCGGTTTGGTAAAGTAAAATATTATTTGTGCGTTATTTTGGTACCAGTCGAACAGGAACGGCAAGCAGTAAGTAGTCGGATTTAGCAGCAAGTGCATTGCGATTGTTTGTGCGGTATGTGCGGGTATGTTTTATGACTTAAGAATCCTTATTCATTTGAACTTTATTAGGTTTCGGGCATTTACTACACACACAAGCTCACTCATTGATTAAAAACGCTTCCGGGCTTAACGCCTGGTTGCACTACGCACTACTGCCTGGACTAAGTCACATCGAACAGATTGCTTGTTGTGGAAGGGGGAGTTTAGCTACTTCACATTTAGATTTCGACTCACACATGATGGGTGTGTGCATAGTTCGTGGAAACAGTATATACAAAATATACAGGGATAAAGCTATTATAGTCGTATGTACGGATTCATTTCGCCTTTAGTGGCGCTGCGGATGGGAAGCTGAGCTTCCGAGCGCCGGAAAATTCTTTGTCATCTCATGCACCTTCTGATGGCCGTCCAGATCTTCCGTGATGAGGATCTGCTTGCAGACTTTACAAACTTCCAGGCTGGGCACGGCCTTGCGCTGCAATGGCGATAGGCTGTTTAGGTGCTGCTTGTGCACCAGATAAAGCTCCTGGAAGATAACAACAATAACGGATTAACAACGCAAGGTATTACCTGTTGTACTTACCTGTTGCTTGCTTATATCGGGCAGCATGGCCAAGAGCTCCGGGAATAGCTTATAGAACGAGCTCAGCATGGCGCACTGGCAGTGGTCATAATACGCGCGACCCGTGCAGGAACCATCCCTGAACTTGGTGGATAGCATGCGAAATTCGTTCAGAGCCTCCGGCGTTTTGAGTATGTCACTGAACTGATCCACCAATTTCTAGAGCAAAGCCAAAAATTAGTTATAAATACGCAACTTTCCAAAGATCAAGCTCTTACTTGATTCCTGGTGCTGGTGCCTGGCGGATCGGTGTACGTGTAGGTGCTGGGCACAATGTCATAGGTCTCGCCCATCGAGCTGGTGAAGGTCAGGTTGTTGGGAAGCTTGGCCACCGAGTTGACAGTCACATTGGACATGAAGCCGGGCGGCGGTTTGAGTGGTCCGCCGGAACCTAAGCCAGGTGGAGTACGTAAGGGCGTCGATGGCATCCCATTGGCTGATGACTTTTGTTCGTTGTTATTGTTATTTTCCTTCTGCTTGCCTTTCGCCGCAGCCGCCTTGGGTTGATTTTCCTGGTTGCCCTTCTTATCCTTTGCCTTTTTATCCTTCTTGTTGGCCTGCTGTTCTACCACGTTGTTATTGTTCGTCTTGGGTGCAGGCTTAGCAGAGGGTGAGGGCAGGACAGGTGCGGGAGCCACCTTGGCCTTGCGATTCTCCAGCTCACGCTGTTTCTTCTCCGACACCGGCTTGGACCAGTTTAGACCAGCCGCGGAGTTGACGGGTTTGGAAACACTTGCCTTATTGTAGGTAGTGTTGGCACTGACACTCGGTCCCAAGGTGGGAAACTCCGCGGCGGTGAGCTTGGGGGCACTTTTCTTCAAAGCCTCCTGACGTGCCTTCTCCTCGCTCGCTTCTTGTTGTACCATTTGGAGCTTTTGGAAGGTGGTCGGGTTGGCCACCGACACATAATCATCGACCAGAGTGCGATGCTTGGCCGAGACATTCGCCATGGACACTCCTGAGCCGCTGGGCACCATGTCCTCTTCCAGGTTGCGTAGATTCTTCTTGTTCCCCTTGCCTGGCAGGGCGGGAAAGTCTAGTTGTGGAGCGGCTGGCTTTTTAGACGAAGCTGCTGCAGCTGCTGCTGGGCGATTGGACACATGCAAGAGCATGCCATTGGTCGGCGCTGCAGCTCGGCTAGCTGCACTTGTTGGCTTCTTGAATACAGCCGCCGCGGGATGCTGGGACTGAGCGGCTCTGGCGGAGAGACTGCTGCCACTGGCGCCTCCTACAACTCCCCCGTTTCCACCGCCCAAGGCCGGAAAGTTCTCTTTGGTCCGGGCAAGTCCCGAGGTGCCGCTAAGATTGCGCATCGAGGGTGGCGGTGGTCTCACTAAGGACACGCTCGGAGCGGTAGAGGCACCCCGGAGAGTCGGAAATTGGTCCTCGTTGTCAGCATCTATGCTAACTTGCCTCTGGCTGCTCGTCGACGGGAGATCGTCCAGGTATTCGTTGTGCTCATCGTGCCTGAAATAATTTCCAGACTTCAGCAAAGGGTTTTATGGATCAAAGGCCACGCACTACTCACCGTGCTCTCATGTTGGCTATGCCCTGCTCCGTCTGCCCACTGCGTCCGCGTGGTCCCAGGGTAATCTCCAGCTGCAGGGTGCGCGTCTGCTTGACCTGCTGCTTGTTCAGCGACTTGCCGTGCACGTTGGCCACGTGCGCCTTGTACTCGATCTCGTTGCGGAAGGCACCCACAAACTGCTCCGTAGCGCACTTGCCCTCCTCGCAGAGGTAGTGCTCCTGGCGAAAGTGATCGGCCAGGTCGGCATAGTCGTTGTAGAACTCATTGCAGCCGTCGGCGTCGCAGAAGTGGCAGAAGTAGTGCTCGCGGCGCAGATGGCGGAACAGCTCATCGCGGTCCACGTAGCGCTTCTTGCAGTACTCGCACAGCGGATGACCGCGATGGGAGCGATTGTCTGGATCTCCCTTGGTGTTGTGCAACTGCAGCTCCTGCTGCGTGTAGCAGCGTCGCTCAAAGGTGAAGATCTTCAGCGTCTCCACGCAAAGGTCACAGTAGTGCAGGTTGTGCTCGCTGCGCACATGGTTGCGAAGGCCCTGGAACGTTCGGTACGGCGGCACATCGCACCTAAAGAGAGGTTCAACACCAGGACTGAGTCACAATACCAACATTTAACTGCCCAATAGATATACTCACTTTTGACAGGGATGATCGAGGAGCTTGAAGAACTTCTGCTGAATCTCGGCGCTGCAGAAGCCAATGCGGTACTTCTTGCTGTAGAAATCGGAGCGGTTGTTGGCCTCCAGTTCGCGGTACGGCAGCTTCTCCAACGTGAACAAAACCTGCAAGAACGGGCATGTTAATATTGGTTTCCTGGTCACTGGCCATCGCACTCACCTTGGACAGGACGTGACGGCAGATGGGGCACTCGTTCTGCTGGCACAGGACGCGCATTCGCGTAGAGCACTCATAGCACACCGGATGGTCGCAGTCGCCAATGGAGTAGATGTCGACATTCTTGAAGCACACCACACAGGCATTATCGTCGTTGCCCACCTGGTATTCGGTGGCCTCCGACTTGACCCCGGCAGTCTCCGTCGAGCTGGCAGCTGCTCCGGCACGGGGACGGCGGTGTTGCGACTGCCTGGGACCGGACCTGGTCTTTACGTTCTGCATTCTCTCTCTTTCTAGTGCAGCGAAGGGAATGGGGAAAATTACTTGTTGCCAAGGGCGCAGTGAAATCGCAGTAAAATGGACGAGCAGGCGTGTTCCCCGCAATATCTACAATGTGTTTTCGGATACCCGCAACCTCTTGGCCAACGATCTCTAATAAGATTACAGTGTGCCTACTAAAATTTATGTTCATAATGCCAAAACTCGCCAGAAAAAGTACTAAACTAACCAGTTCTCGAGACTGTTTGGCGTTGCCATACTTTTCGAGGAAAGTTTTCGTTTTACGTGTTTTTCCGCGCTGCACACTCATTGCGGGGACTGAAAATCTTGTGAGCACTCCTATCCGGGACAGGGGCGACAGGTTTAATTTTAGGGGAAAAACGGCTGGAAACCCAATAGACTTTAAAACATCAATATTACATTCATAGGTGTTTTGAAAACACCCCTAATATCGATGTTTCACTGGGAAGAATTATCGATATTTTACCATCTATATCTGAAATATTTTGAACTTGTGCGCGTTTTATTTAATTCAGACCCACAAAAACGAAATGATGATGACATGAAACAGCTGCTCAAATCTTCTAAAATTCTTCTAAATTCTGCTATGGAAAGTTAAATTAAAACAAACGGATGACTTTTCGAATGCATGTATTTCATGCCCTTGAGTTGCGACTACATTAATGGACTAATTAATCGTGTCAATGCAAGAATAATATTCCCATCTTCACTACTGCTTCGTGGTCTTTGGGGACTTCTTGAAGCGCCTGCCATACTGGTTGTAGCCATAGGGATCCACTAGGTTGTTTGGCCTGCCTCTCAGTTGCTGGGTAATCAGTGCCTGCTGTTGCTGCTCATTTTGCTGCTCCTTCTGCTGCTGTTGCTGGTTAAGATTCTGTTGCTGGTTGAGGTTCTGTTGCTGCTGCTGGTTAAGGTTCTGCTGCTGCTGCTGCGCTTGCTGGGCCGTGAGATTGCTGCCAAATTGCTGTCCCGGCTGGCCAAATTGTCCGGCATACTGTCCGGGCAGATTACCGGTGTGCAACTGGTTGAACGGCTGATCCGGCTGATACTGTCCCGAGTTCTGTTGCTGCTGGAAGTTACGCTGCTGTTGCTGCTGCTGTTGCAGGGGGTTCAGTGGCTGCTGTCCCTGCCCCGGGATCTGTGGACGAAAGGGGGCGTTGGGAAGCGGAGGCGGCAGCTGGCGGAAGGGTGTCTGGTACGGATTTAGATTAGGATTAATGACTCCACCACCGGCCTGTTGATAGGGCTGGGCGCCTAGAAAGTACTGAGGAGTGGCTGGAATTCCGGTGCCCTCTGCTCGGAATCCATTCTCGTCAGCGATATAGCGGACGGTAATGGGAGTGCCTTCCGGTGAGGTGTAGGAGTAGGAGCCCTGGATGACCTGGTAATTATATATAATATTTTAACTTATAATAAAATGTATAAATACCTATAATAGGCAATTTATTTTGTATGGAACGTTTGGTCTTCAAATTCAAACTCCTTTACAGTTTTCTTTCACCTAAAGTCCCCTCAAAGCTACTCACCTGTGCCTCGACCCCCTCACCGTATCCCAAGTTCTTGACATATCCCTGAGCCTGGGCTGTGGTTCCATCGGCAGATGAGTAACCGTAGGAGAAACTTCCATCCAGATTGAGTTCGTTCTGGTAGGCAGTGATGGGCACATAGTTCTGCTGCTGATACTGATTGTAGCGCGTATAGGGATTCTGCAAGCCGGCTCCAGTTAGTGGCTGGGCCAAAGGATTCCCAAGTGGATTCAAGGGATTCCTTTGGGCTTGAAATAGTCCTTGACCCTGCACCGGATTGGGCTGGCGGCGCTGAAACGGATTAGCCTGTTGCAGCGGTGGAATCTGCGGCCGTTGCCCCTGGAAGCCAGTTCCCGGCAACTGAGCCTGACTGATGGAAACGGTTATAGAGAGCCAGAGGATGAGCCAGCGGATCTGGCGGAATCGCGGGGAGCGGGCCCTAGACATTTAGGCTGTCAGTGGGCGGGTGGCGTGGATCATAAATCTCGGACGGAGCGCACGGAGCTCCCAATTACACGCTCGATAAACCCGACGTTTCACTTTCGCGCTGAGTTATGGCTGGGATTCGGATTCGTTTTCGGATTCGGACTGTGATTGAGTTTGAGATGGTGATGGAGCTGGGGCTGGCGATTAAGATGCGGCTGCCACTGGAAGTCACTGATCGAATGCCGTGCCACGACTGCAACGGCGTCTTCCAGTCGCTGCCGTATTTATGCGATTCTCGATCTCGATCCGATCCGATCCGAGCGGCGGGCCCTAAAGCTTAGCTTTATGGTTAGAACAATCGACCCAGCGACCCGGCCGCTTCCTGTGCCCACTGCTGACCGCATCTCGATGGCCATCTCCCGGGGGCAGTGTAATTTATCTGCGTGTTAACAAGCCGCCGCCACTGCTGGGTGGCAGCTTTATTGGTTTTTTATTGGCCATTGACAGAAGGACAAACGAATTTAGTTAGTGGGCTCCGACTCCGACTCCGGCTGATTGATATCTTCATGGTGGGCAGCTCTCATCTTCCGCGCACTTGTTTATGAGGCGGCCCCCGTATGCAAATTGTTGGCTTTTTGCTCCAGCACCTGTCTTCACAGGTGTCTGTGTGAGTTATGTGTGTGCCCCGCGGAGCCGCTATTGGCGATCCCCATGATCTGGTTGGTGGTCAAGGTGCCAGTCGGACCTCAACTTGGTCTACAAACATCATTTGTCAAATGGGTGAGGGAGATACTATGCCTATCTCCAGGATAGTCTGTGAGAGCTCATCAGGCGGAGGTGTTCCATTGTTTTACGCTCCACGCTCCACTGGGGTTATTCATCAGGCGTTCGGTCTGGGATTGCTCATGTCCAGATCTAGGCGAGATGTGATTTATAACTGCCAACTGGCTGACACATACATTTTCGTTTGTCATCTGCTCCGGCGGCTGCCATTAAAATTCGAACATGTCTTATTCCATGTACAGTTCATGCTTTAATTGCATATGCTAATTTCCCAAGATGATGAGGTTTTCCATTACGAAGCAAGGTCAACATAGCAGATTTAAAGTACTATTGCTAATTCACGGTGGTCCGGCTAAAACCCAAAAAAACTTAATTACATTTTGCACAGGAAGCTTATATTTGGCTGCCAAAAAAGGGAAATTATTTATCATTAATTTTCTTTATTTTATTTAAATAATAAGCTGGCAAATTTTATTTTTCTTGAATGCCTAAAAGTCTGCAAGGTTTTGTGTTTTTATTTTGTGTGTGTTTCAGCCCAAAAGCTGGCTATGAAAATTGCAATAAGTAAAATAGCTTCCACATGAAGCAAACCAATATTTGAGTGGGCTACAATTTAACCGATTTAAAAGATAAATCGACTATAAACTATAATGTTTTGCTTAGGTTCTAAATAAAGGTTCTAAATAAAGGTGAATGGTATTAAGCTAAAATGAGTAGAAAATTTATATTTAAGTAAGAACTTTATAACTTTATTCTTATATTTGTAATAACAGTGCTGTGTGAAAGAAGAATAAACGTCATCTTTACACGGCAGTATTTCCTTACAAACTAATTAATGTTAAGTTAACAAAGCGTTTTGAAGGATCGATAGCACATTACATAAAATACGAAAGGAGTTAATGGTATCTACCAGAGGACCTTGCATTAGGCTGGTCATATTCGGACCTTAATCCTACTAAAAGTGTTTGCTAAATTTTGGTAAGTATTGGTTAGGATAAACCAGAAAACACATAAACACAATTAAGAGTACTCAAATCTTCATTTTTGATAGATCATTTAGAATTTTCTAAACACGTTTTACACCTTTTTAATTACAAATATCTTATTTAGCTTTGTAATAAAAATAGCAATAAAAGCGAAACAGAAAATGATATATAGGCCTTCAATGACGACTCAGCCTAATGAGATGCTTAAATGTGAGTGTCAAATATTAATTATAAATGTGCCTGCCCCACATTGGGCAAGAGTCGCCGAAGATTGATTTGCCATTTGAATAATTCACGAAACTGGAGGAAATAATAATAATGGCAATACAACAAAGCGCCTGAAATGCGGGAAAACAAGCTTGAGGTGCGGATGCGGGGCACACAAAATAGAAATAAAACATCAAAATGGCTTGCCAAATTAATGCAGAAATGCGACGAGGCACACACAAAGGCACACAATGTTGCTGCCCGATGAGCAAACCGCATTAAAGACAGGTCGGGTCGGACACTCCTCCCACGACAGCGACTCCGTCTCCACCTTCAAGTCGGCGGATTCCCGTCTCTCGACCCAGCTCCAAGTTGGACAGCGGCTGCGACGATTATTAATAGACTGCAGCCAGAAAGCTGCACTGCATCGCTGCGATGGCTTGGTTTAGATGCTTCGCCTGACATTTTGTAATTGCAGATTCCCATTAGCTGGAAATTATGGTTGCCGGCGCGGCTAATTGATTCAGTTTGAGGCGAGTGCGTAGAGCGGCTGCAATGGATATTCATTCTATCCAATGCCTTCTGGTTCCGGCTGAAGCAGATCTTAGCGAAAGGTCAACGTGTCGCAGCTCTGAATTATGACCTCGCCGGCATTGCGGCTGCCACTTTAATGAGTTTCCACTTCTGTGGCAGGCGCGTCTAATGCCACACTTGTAATAAAAATGGTAAGGGATTGGGAGCTATTTGGCACAGATATTAAGTGTAAGCTAAACCTAAATAGTGGCTTTAAAAAAAATCATTTAAACGAAAGTATATATTTTCCCATAATTACATTAGTATTTATATGGCTCATTATATTAATTATATTACCTATAAAAAAAAACAAATAAAAACATCTATAAAAACATCTATATGACTTATGGGGTTTTTAATTCGACATTAATATTTGTTTCTTATGTTTATTATGTTTCTGACAACTTCTTTACCAGTATATTGGGAACAATTACGAGACTTTTTGCCTTTGTAGATAAGACCTTTATGTTAGTCCAGCGATTTGGCGTTTATTACAAATATAAATTCATATTTGTAGATATGTTGCTTCTAATAAAAAGCTATTTAAACATAAACAGAGTATCTCAAATAAGTAAACTCAAAAATGTCGAACTCTAAGGATTATATTACAACTGTAGATTTTACCTATAAATAATGAAGAAACCGAAGTTGAAATTATATAAAATCCAAACCAGAATAATAAATTCTTTTAGTTGACACAGATATGGTTATTGTTAATTCCAATATTAATTCTAATAGAGAGTTAATAAAAGATATTTTTGCAAGTGTACTTGTTTCGGGAGGAGATTATAGCCACGGCCGTCTTGGGGAGCCACCAAGAATCAATTTATTAACACGTTGCCCCGGCGAGAGCCCGGCCGTTTTGGCAAGTGGAACTGGAAATTGGAACTGGGCGGGCCAAGGCAAATGCCAAAATGCAACTTCTGCCTCGCAAGTCGCACAGGTTGCAGGTCTCAAAACTTGGCTGCTGCTGTGGCAGAATTGCGAAATTGCTGGAAATTATTATTGAATTCTTTTTGTCTTGCCGTTTGCAGTCTGTTTGCCATAAATGTTAGCCGCTTCTCAAAGCCCCAAAGGTGCCCACCCACTGAAACAGAATGCTTTGGAATTTGCATGGAGCCCGGTGTGGAGATCTCTGCCGGCGTTACCATTTCTGCACCTTTCGCCTTGCATTTGTCAAATTTTATTAGCTGCTGCACCTCTCGAAGGTGTTCGCCCACGCACCTGGCATGTGTTTTCGATGCTATCTGCATTGTAAACATGACAGACACACTTCTAATGGGCGATTTGAATTGCAAATATTCCACAGATTGGCGGTTCAACAAACTTCAGGCCGGGGGAACCCGACCCGCTACTTTCTACTGACCCCAAAAAAAAAACGACATCGGGGATATTGCATAACTTTGCCCCAACTGGGACTGGCGTCCAGTTCTGCTCTAACGGAGTTCTATAAAAAGCGCAGAATCTTTTGTGCGCGCTCCCAGTATTAGCATAAATCATGTTCGCATTGGTAAGTAGTCGTCGTCGTCGTCGTTGTCGGCTGCCTCATGAATACGGGAGCGTTAAGTGAGTCTCTTTTTCTCATCTCCAACTTCCAGCTATTGATCTTGACGGGGTGCTGCCACCTGTGGAGCTGGCCGGCTGAGAGTGCCGCCATTAGTGGACCAGTGGCAGTGACAGTGCCAATCCTCAAATCTCTGGCCGAGCAACAGAGCGATGGCTCGTACTTCTTCAACTACGAGGCAGCCGATGGCAGTTATCGCGAGGAGGTCGGCATTGTGAGGAGATTCGATACGAAGGCGGCTGATGATGATGATAATGACGAGCTGGAGGTGTCCGGTATTTATCGCTACATCGACGACTATGGACAGACGGTGGAAGTGAGCTACACGGCGGACAAGAATGGCTTTTTGCCTCATGTCAGGCGAATTCCCATAAATAAAGCAAGCCATTGAGCCATTAACTTTGATGGGCAAACATTCTTGCAAATGTTAGAAACACAATTACCCAAGCAGAGCCCCAATCCAGGCTTAAATCGGACCAGCTTTGGGCCACAAAGGAGCGGCACACAAACACACACAGGGAAAAAAGTATAGCAAACGGGTTTTGCAACGGCAGAGGGGAGAGATAGAAATTAAATTAAAGATTTCAGAGATAGATTTTGATCGTAGATTTGTATCTAAATTGTATTTAGATTCAGTATCAATAAAGGTAATGTTATAAGACTTAATGCATATATTTAAAAGGGGGTTTAATACAGTGATTACTTAGACTAATATAAGCCATTATTATGGAATCAAAAAATCATTTGAGAAATATTTAAAAATGATGTTTATCTAAGACAATACATAGGAAATATTACCAGCTGTATAGTTTTCTCTCTCAAATAAAGATTGAACTATAAATATAAATATGAACGTTGCTCACATTTAACATAATTTTTGGTCTATCAAAGAAACCCGATTTTTCTCTTAAATTTAAATAACAATTTTATCGCCGTGCCTGAGTCCAGCAGCCGCCGTAAAACTGAAATCGATGCCTCATCGCTTAGATATTTAATTTGCGGCAAATTTTCAAGATTAGTTAAGCTGTCAAAGTTATAAATTGTGGCAGCAGCAGCTTCAGCACCAGGGATCTTGCCCTTTTGCCGGGAGGGCAGACAAGCCAAATGTCGTTGCGATTTGTATTTATCAGGCTGTTGAAATTTATAGCGAAAATAACACGATCGTTTATTAATACATATATAGCCCCGGAACTACCGATGATTGAATTAATGGCGATGTAATGTAAATGAAATTGATGATGCGCCCCATTGAGATTCTGAATCGAGGCATTTGTCAGATATATATCTGTATGCATATATAAAGATGGATACTGTGGATGTGTAGATGTGAAGAGATACACCCCTATAGCATAGCATAATATAAATTGCATCAAAGCTGGCATTTTACACGATTCTGGGATTGGTAGATCTCGGGCAAGGTGTGAGGTGCGACTGATTAATCGCAACACCTGGCAAGTGGGAGAGCCGACTGTGCGGCCCCACAGGGGCCCGTTAATGGAGGCGCCGATCGGTGTCATCAATCTGACTCAGATATGAAGAGATACTATGCGAGATACTAGTACATCCCCCTGCCCAACATATTGACACATTTTCGGAGCAGACTCTGTTGACTGACCGACCGGAGGCCTTGGCATTTAAAGTCCGCCGCATTTTGAAGTTAGCGGACGTAGCGTCCACATAAAACGGGATGCAAACATGTTTGGCATGTTTAAGCGATCGAAATTTGTTAGCAGGAGTGCGCGACTATAAAAGCCAACCGGCTGCTCCACAATGAGTTCACACGCGCTTTAACTCTCGCTTTCTACGCTGCCACCCAAAAAAGAAAATAAAAAATACTCGCAGATATGTACAAGTTCGTAAGTGGATCAGAAAGAAAGGATTAGAAACGCATCTCCAGCCGGAAAAAAAGGATATTCTGGAAGACAATAGTGATAAATTATGAATAAATATCAAACGTAACTCTCAAACAAACGATAACGAAACGAATCACAACAATTATTGGCACTCATAATTTTTCGCTTTGAATAATCATTTTTTACTGTGATTTAATTATTATATAATCTGGAAATAATATTAAATGCATGATAAAAGTGATAAAAATGTATAAAGCAGATTATATTAAAATCTCTAGAAAAATATTTTCACACAGAAAAAACTATAAACATTAAAACTCAATTAATTTCCCCGAATTCCCACCGGCAGTTCGCCCTTTTCGTCTTCGCTGCCCTGGCCGCCTGCAGCCATGCTCTGCCCGTCGAGAGCGAATCAGCAACTCCAGTGGCCATCCTGAAGTCGGAGACCAACAAGCACAACGACGGATCGTACGACACCATCTACGAGAGTGCAGATGGAACTCAGCGGCAGGAGGACGCCTCCATTGTGGGTGCGGGCACCGATGATGAGGCCCTGGAAGTGAAGGGATCCTATAAGTACGTCAACGATCTGGGCGAGACAGTGGAGGTCTTCTACACGGCGGGCAAGAACGGATTTGTGCCATACGGCTCCATCATCAATCCGGAAATTACAGCCGTGGCCGAGGCAGCCAAGGATCTGCCCAAGGCGGAGAAGGTCGAGAAGACGCAGAAGTTCGAGAAGGTTGAGAGGTTCGCAAAGGTCCAGAAGGTCGAGAAGGTCGAGACGGTCGAGAAGGATGAGGAGGCGGAGGAGCCTTAAACAGATCTCGTAGAATTAGACTTATATAAGATTGATCGAAAGAGCCAGCGCGTTGTAATTAGATAAACAGAAATAAAAAGAAATGAAAAAATATAACAGAAGCTATTTTTTCGATTTCCATTGGTTATTACTAATTTGCATAAAGCATTCTTTATTTATTTAGCCGCCAATTATGGCTTCAATACACTGAGGATATTGTAACTTAAATAAATAACTGAAGAACGAAAATTCTTAGGGCAAGGGTTAATCGTTTAGATGTTAAAAGAATTTGTTTGATATTAATTAATATTTAAAAGAAATTATTAACATTTCTTTCTTCTATTTTAACTTAATAACAATAATGTCTGCAAATTATAATGAAGAATACATACGAGTTGCAATACAACTTCCCAGAATATTATAATACCTTTTCTCCCGTGCACAAGAGGGAAATACCCTCATCAAAAGACCTTGAAAATGAGACCCAAACTTGGCACTGTATCGCCGTCTGGGATGCCGTATGATTAAGCACACGTTTGTCCACTTTTGAGGCAGGTACAGTAATACCTGCCCCCCGGGGTCTAAGCTACCGATGATACATCTGCTTCAATACATCATTACACGCCTAAACACCGTCCATTAGGCTTTGATCGAAGACACATGAAATTAAGACTTAACGAATAGGAAAGCATTATAAGCAAATTGACCATTTAATGGGACATAAATAATTTCAAAATTAACATAATGAATATATATTCAAAATCCATAGGCTTGGATCCCTTTGAACTCCAGGAGAAAGAGAACCATTAAAAAGAAGAAGTAGTAGGTTACCAGTAGAAAACCACAGGCCCGACGCATCTGGAAATTTGTGGTAAGGGCGGAGAGGAGAGAGAAGATCATGGCCACCTCCACGTAGATGCACACCGTCTCACCGAAATATCCTTCCTCAGGCTGCGAAAATCATAGCTAAAAAAAAAATGGTATCTAAAAAATAGTATTCCTTTGCTTACGGTTAGTTTCTTGGGTAACTGTAAAAATGAGCCCAAAGTCAGGGGCATGGCCAAAAATACAAAGGATCCTGCAGGGAAACAGAGCATACAGGCTTCTCGGTATCTTAAAACTCGCTGTTGATATTTACCAAAGACAGACGCTGAGAAAGTGGCTGTGAACGCCATGTTAGGGAATCCTTGGTTGGCCAGCATTACATTGGTTAGCAGATCGTTGCTGCATAATGCCCAGCAAATGACCGTTGCTAGGGTGATCTGCGGGCTCAACGCGACAATCGTTGCCACCGAGTAGAACATGGCATACACCTCGCTAAGCACGCAAAAGATAAAGAAGACCACGGCAACGAAACTCAAACCAGATGCTAGCTGCAATAGTAATGTAATATCAGTTATAGCGAGAACAATATTAATCCTAATCGATTGGCATCTACACCGTAAGCTAGTTGTTACCTTATAGCGTCTAGGCGGAGTATCCGTGCGGGTTAAGAGGAAACACAACAGACTAAAGGGGATCATGATCAAGAACACAAAGGCGTAGTAGGTTATTCCTACAACTTTTTTTCCACGAACTGCAGGGGCAATTAGGTCAGTTGGCTCGCTCTTAGATAAACATACTCAACCTTACTGATTATGAAGCAGATGTAGGTTGGAACGATGATCAACTGCACGCAGAAAAGGAGCTTGGACCAGTTGTAGAGAGGCTTCTCTACATCCACCACTGGGAGAAGAAGGCGGAGCAGACACTCGATGGGTAGCATCAATATAAGGTAGATCTTTACCATCACTGTTCCATTTACAAAGCGCTTCTTGTCGAACTGGAAGACAGAATGAAAGAATTGCCGAAATAGCCCGCGATTGCGACCTCCTCGGTGTTTGGTTCTATCGATCTCCTGGCGAGTCACCTGCATATCATTCTGCGGATTCGACTCCTGGTCCTCATCTTCAGCACCGCTGCCCCGTTTTTTCTGGAGCTCTGGCGGAGATTCAATCGATCAAATATAAGATTCTAAGTACATTTTAAGGTATACCCACTTCGGATGTGGGCATTCAGCAGGTGCTGGTCAATAATGGTTATTAGGACGTAACCGATGAATATGAAGGTGCTGGGCAGAGCTAGATACCAGCCGATTCCCTCCCGCCGCTTGAAGATGAAGTCCATGTACACTACGTTCAGGAAGAGGACGCCAAAGTCGCGCAGATAGTAGTTGGCGTCTATTTGGAAGGGTCTGGTCAGCATCACTATGCCGGAGACGAACGTGTGCAGAAACATGGCCTGCGACATAACTGTGAGAAAGGCGTTCTCGTCGATTGCCAGCCCAGAGGCAATGGATATGAAGAAGTCCGGAGATCCATTGGCCATGGCCAGAAGCGTGACTCCTGCAGTGTTCTGGCTAAGCCGACATGCATCCGCAATGGTCTTCAAGCAGGGACAAAAGCTGAAGTTGCACATGTGCTCCGTAATACCTTAATAATCTTTATAATCGCTAAAGGACTTACTAGCGGACTATGGTAAACTGCAACATCCAGAAGATATACATGGTTAATGCGGTCATGGCCAGCACGCTCCAGAAGGCATTGAATTTGTTCCGTTCGTCCACGTAGCAGTAGTGCCATCTTAGATAGTTAATCAGCTTTAGGTTGTTGAGGCAATCCGGGTTGGTCTCCACAAAACGGCAGCGCTGCCCTGGCCGCAAGTCGTGCACTGTTGCGCATTTAATCATTTTTAACTTGAAAATTAAATCTGCTAAACTAATATGACTTATCTAGAGTAGACTTAAAAGACCAGTCCTACTTGCCAGTGGAAAATATTCCCATACAATTCAAGGATTATAGACTTGACAGAAGTATTTCTCTGGTGTTATGTATCTAGGTAAGGTTTTCTGTTCCTTTCTTGGTAAATCTGTAATGATATGAAATCATAGAGCTACAATTTCACTTATTTCATTATTTTACCACCGACTTCATATTATTTATAAAACCTTAGATTTTACTTAATGTTACTGAATATTTATATTATTCTATATAGTCTATAAACCCATAAAAGTGTTTTTCTTTCTCCCCAAAAATTCCAGAGGAACTTAATCTGTTCTAAAAAAAGATGTTCATAAAAAGAGTTTTGTGAGAACAAAACCGGGCCTAATAGGTTGTTTACGAAATCATCGTTGGGTTGTTACTCATCGTTATAATTAATTCGAAACTCTTGACTTCATTCTCTTTCTCTCAGATTCTAATAATCGTTAATCTTTTCAAAAACTCACTAATAAAGTTCTAAGCCAAGAACGTCGTCATTGCATGAGATTGCTGCTTAAATTAGCACTAACCAAAGCGAAATTTATGAAGAGTATTGATATGCAGCTGCCGTCGTCCCATTTGAATCGAGAATATATATCTTTGAGATAGTGTTTCGTTTCGTTTTATTTTCTAGCAAAATTAAATTAGATCGCACTCGGGTTTACTCGTAAATTAAGAAATACTTGGCTAAGCTAGAGTCTAGGGCAGTCTAGGCAGTCTTGGTCTCCACCTCCTTCTCGGCCACGACGGCAGCGGCGACCTTGACCTCCGCCTCTGGCACGGAGTCGAGGACGACCTGGACGGGCACCACCTGCGACTCGGCAGGCAGGGGCTCAGACTTGGCCACTAGGACGGATTCCTTAGCCACCACATCATCCTTCTCAACGGCGACGGCGGCATCCTTCTTCTCCACGGCGACGGCGGCTACCTCCTTTTCCGCATCCTGGGAGCGGGATCGACGGAACTTGTACAGCTTCTCTTCCTCCTCGGAAACCTGGGGCAAATCAGCGGCAGCCTTGGCCAGGGCAGTGATCTCGGCGGGAATGATGGTGCCGACGGGCACGAATCCGTTCTTGCCGGCGGTGTAGTGAACCACCACATTGTTGCCATCGGCATCGATGTAGCTGTACATGCCAGAAACCTCCAAGGCCTCGTCCTCTGTGCCGGCATTCTCGATCCTGCCAGTCTCCGAGCGAATGGACTGATCGCCGCCCTCGTACGAGAAGTGGAAGGAGCCATCCGGCTGCTTGTCCGTCTCAAACTTCAGCAGCGGCACAATGGCAGCCTTCTCCGTGGTGCTGCTCACCTGGCCAATGCTGGCTGAGAGGGCTCCGGTGGCCAAGGCCAGCAGACAAATGGCAATCTTGAACATCTTAAAAGGTATCTTTGAGGTAGTTGTGTCAGGAGAGAGTGCGAGATGCTTTCTTGGCGGGAACCGACCGACGACTTGGCTAACTACATCTTCAGGGCATCTTTATATACCGGCATTTAATGTGCGCAGCAGCCGCGAAGTAGCATCTTCCAGTCCATTACGCCACCACCGAAAAATACAAAAATAAAAACAAAAAAAAAAAGAAAAAAATAAACACCAAAGAAATTCTATGGAAGCGAACGAACAGAATGTGATTTAAAAAAACACTCACAGTCGCTACGAGATTTGCATATTTTATGATTCAGCGCTGAAGACGAAGACATCGGAAGAGAGGTCAACTGATTGACAAAAAATACAAAAAAAAAAACCCAATGATGATGATTCCCTGTAATGAGAGCGAGTGATACAGGTCTTGATCTGAGATTCGTATTCCTAAAATCGCAGAAAATCCCGAACAGGTTGATGGCGTCATAAACTCGTTTCGAATTGCGCGGAATGCCCGAATATTACCTGGGCCAGCCGTTGATTGATTGCCAATGTTTAGGGAACTGCACTGCGATTAGCATACAGTACGCCCCGCACACACGCTACACCAGACAAAGAGGCATAAATTAAGATACAGATACAGTTAAAGATACACAGTTACAGTTACAGATACCAATGATGTGGACTTAAGCCGAGCTGAGAGTTTGAATCGATCGCACGCGATCCATCAGTCATCAGTCATCATCACACGGGAAACACTCGAGCCCACCGAAGTTGCAACGATGTGTGTGATGAAAAATACATAAAGTACTCTATCGTTCAACTGGGAGTGAGTAAGCCCAATATGCTGGGCCGCAAATTGTATGTCAAATGTGAAAAATGCACTAAAGCAGACCGGCTAGACTCTTCCTCTGAGCCCCAAACTGCAATTCGAAAAGCAGCGCGAAGGCCAAAGCAAAACGCGGGCAACCGCGAAATTGGCCAAAGTAACTTGGCCAACGAAAAGGAAAACCAACTCCGACTTCGAAGCCGAAGCTAACGCCAAGTGTTGGCTTAAATCTCGGGCGATGTTCATCATGTTCGTGATCATCTCTCAGCGCGGCAGTGCTTTTGTTGGATTTTACCAGCAGTTATTGCCGTCATTTTTATGAATTGCAACTGACATTTCCTACACGCTGGAAAAGTTTAAAGTTTAAGTCGGGAATGGGAGCTGGAGATGGAGCTGAAACTGTAGCGGGATCGGGTAACTGGTGCAGGGGAGTGGCTAATTCGGTGACCTGGTCAGCGAAATTGGGCGAAAAGGGCAGCGAGACAAAGGCAAAATATGAATGATCTTTAACGATGCATTGAAATGGACAAGCCAGACCACGCCCACCTATCCCGCGGCCCATTGAAATGTCAGATGGAGATGCGATCGGCATGCGAAATGGCCAATTCATCAAATCAAAACCAATTGCAACATCTGTAATCTTTTAATTAATATTTGACTTAACGTATTATTGCATACGGCGGTAGCTTGGCAGCGGGGGCACTAATCAAATGAAGTTCGCATTGCTAATTCACATAAATTACGCGGAGGAGAACCGATCTCGCGCCGCATACGCGGCGTATGCGCAACGCCCATTTGCATTTGAAACTCGTTGCGCATACGCTACGTGGCGCAGAGAGACGGCAGCTCTTCCGATTCTGCCGCGCTGTCAAGCACTACTGCTGCTGCTGCTGCTCCGCCCGCTCCAACTGATCCAACTGGTGGTGCTGCTCGCTGCTTCTCCTGCCCTTCCTACCCTCTAACCATCTCTGGGCTGCACTGCATCTAGCTGCGGATGCTGGCGCTGCTGCTGCTGCTTCTGCTACGGCCGCTGCTGCTCCGAGTGACTGCGATTTCGGTATAAAAACGTTTGTGGCAACTGCAGCCAAGTCAAAGCACTTTTGACGAGCCTCCCAGCGCCGTAACCGATACAAAGTCGCGAATTCGAAGTGAGTTTCAGTTCTAAATACGGCAATTGCGGTACGGTGTATCCTGGAAACTAGAATTCATAACAGAAATAGTTTTAAAATATTTAAAACTGAACCCAATTGGCTCCGATTTTGACATAAGGATACTCAACGAAACATAAGGATATTCAAGGCTACCTGAAAAGTTGTATTGAACTCTGGATGAGTGAGCTTAGTTCCCTGAAACCTCAGGATATATGTAAAATCCTCATCACCATTCAATATAAGCAGACTCCGTAACTACAAAATCAGTATTCAAGAATTTATATATTTACTTAAAAAAACAGATGAAGAACTATTCCCAAGAGTAACTATTCTTTTAGAAAAGGAACTTTAAACTAATCATATATTGTTTTAAGGATTTCAATGTACTCACTTAAGGTGAGGTATGAGGTTTTAACTTACCTCTACAATACCCATCCCATTCAGGATATCACCATCTCCCTATATGGATATTTTTCCCACGACCTTCGATCATCATAATCAACATGATTGTGCAGAACTTTCAAATCGCAAAAAGCCAATCTGAGTATATCGGATGCTAATTGCAAAGCAACGAGTTTGACATTCAAAGGCATCGTTGCCGCCGCCGGCAACTCAATCCGGGCACCGCAAACTTGAACACTAAACACTGAGCAGTAAACACTGAACACTGAACACCGCACCTCATCTTGGTTATGACTCTATTTAAGACTCTATGTCCCCTCTCCACATTTTTCCACTCCACTAAAAGGTCATGACGCTCACCCACGCCTCCTTCGTAGCCGTCGCCCTGGCCCTCTGCCTGCTGGGCGCCAGCCATGCCCAGCCCCAACGTGGACTGCCTCCGCAGCGCGGCAACTCCTTTGATGCGAATGCGGTGATCCTCAAGCAGAACTTCGACCTCAATCCCGATGGATCCTACCAGTACAAGTGAGTAATCGCCCTTTAAGATCTCTAAGGAAATCAATTTAATTATTTTAAGTCAGTGGGATTGCTAATCTTTAACTATCCACATTAACTTTAACTTCCCTTATAGCTACGAGACAAGCAATGGAATTCGAGCAGATGAGGCTGGTTATCTCAAGAACCCCGGCACTCAGGTGGAAGCTCAGGTGTGCATACTTATGGGCGCAGCCTTCGGATACTCGGGCATACTTTGAGGAGCAAGTAAAAACTTCCTCTTGGCCTACTTTACAGGTGATGCAGGGCTCATACTCGTACACCGGACCCGATGGCGTCGTCTACACCATCACCTACATTGCCGACGAGAACGGATACCGCGCTGAGGGCGCCCACATACCGACCCCGCCACCAGTTAACGCCCCCCGTGCTCCAGGAAGGTTCTTTAAGTAATTCCGTATTGCTCCGAAAAACCGTGTTTCTACGTAATTCTTCATCGTTATGCTCAAGTTGGCAATCGTCAGTCAAGCTGGCAAAAAGAAAGGAGGTGAACCAGAGGTGAACAGAGGAGAGTGAGAGCAGCTGCTCCTGAGAGGACCATCATCCCACCCATATCCCATTTTCCCCCATTATTCCTTGTTCCAAAGCCAACGCATTAAAGACCTTCCCCGTCGTGCTTCATCTGTGCATTTCTACAACCAATTAAGTTTCCAATTTTCCAATTTCCAACCTACCATCTACTTAGTGCTAAAAAAAACTGTGTGTGTGAGATTATCATTTGTAAAATACGTAAATTCGATTGTTAAATGTCTTAAGGACACGCAAGCTCAGCAATAAAACGAATATTGCACATGAAATCCCATGTGAGAGTTATTGGTAAGCCATTTAGGAGAAGGATCGCAGCATGGTGATGTAGGACATGGCCGTGCGGACAATCTGGAAGGGAAAGACAATAGACATATGTATATTTTCACTATCTATTCTTAATATATAAAATTCCTTGTAAAACGCACCGACGAGAAGGCCTCCATGTTGGCCTCAAAAAAGTAACCAGTAATCCGAAACCCACGATGGGCCCTCATCATGCTGATCAGCAAGGAGCGACAGATCGAGGTGGAGGCTCCTCCAGCACCCAAGCTATCGTGCCAGGGACTGTCGTAGATGGCCCACTCGAAGAGGGCGCTTTCCGTTTTCAGATTCTCGCCGCAATAACAATAGATATAAGCCTGAATGATAATGGTGGCTATGAAGGAGGCATAGTACACGCCCTCAGTCTGGGCAAATGTAATGGAGAAAAGATAACCTAACATGCAGAGTTGCAGCGAGGAGATAAAGAACTGGGCACATATAATGGGTTGGTAGCAGAGATTCAGGTCATTGCACATATCCAAACTGGTCTGATACAAGGCGAAGACCTTGTTGAGCGTGGCCTGTGATTTCTCCAGATTTTCACCTTTGAACCTGAGCACCTTGTACTGGGCAATCTTAAAGAAGGCGCACAGGTTGTTGGTAAAGGAACAGAAAATGGTATCCAGGCTGACAGCGGGTAGGACCACGCCTGTGGAAGCAAAGGCACTCCAAACAAAGCTCAGGGCGTAGTTTCGGATGACGTGGATGTCCCAGGGGAACCTAAGGGTAAAACACCCATTAAAATTTGATAATATAGGAATATAATTATAAATTATAACCCACAGACAGGGAAAGGGTAGCTCCGGCTCAGCATGTCCTGCCAGCCAATAGCTAAGACCCATTCGCACAAAAGGCAGGACACTATTTAAGGCCCAGGCTAGGAGAAAACAGGTCCTGAATATGCTGCACATACGCTGATCCTGCTTGTTGGCCTCGTTGATGATCTCCGCATACTCCCCGCCCTGATCGGCCTCTAAGCAAATAAAAACGAATCGTTAAAGATACTAAAACTACTCGAGACATTGATAACTCACCATTGCCCATCAGCAAGCGAAACTTTACAATCAACCGCCTGAAATCCTTTCGCAAGTACAGTATCATGCTGAACTTAAAGAGTCCTAGAATGGTAATAAGCAGGGCCACCATGGCATCCGCCAGCAGCATCACATTCTTCCAGTTATGGATCACGGCTGCCAGGATGAAGGGAAAGATGGCCGCTATGCCAAACACGTTCATTGCCCTGTAAGGTCGCTTCCACATTTCGGTCTTCTCACTAAACAGATCGAATCCCAGCAGGGCAATGGTGCTTTTCTGTACTTGCAGAAAGTTCTCCATGTCGTCAAGGATTATCACGGTCTCACACTAAGCTCCGTATCCTTGGACAAGGGGTTTTAAATGTTTTCATGGCAGCCAGCGGAAGAGGAGAACCGAAACGTAAGATACCCTTTGAACGTACTAACACTCAAATGATCAGACGTAACTAAATGTATTTAATCTATTTGTTCGGTGTTATTATTCATTTAATACATTTAATTTTGAATTAATCAATCAGTTTTTAGTAGAATAAATAATACGACTATCAAGTAAATCTCCTGACAGATTTTTATGATAATTAAGTTTGTATTTGCATTCGGTTAAATCTATTAGACATTTTCGAGCTTATATTTCATCATAATAATGAATCACCCTTTGCAGTTTTCTTATTCATCTTGTTGGTAATTATTGTTTTAAATAAGCTATAACTTCCTATTGATTGATTGAGCTATTGATTCCTGCCGACTCCACCATTTTCGAATGTTTCATTTGACTGCAAACGGCTCCTCACAGTGAAAATACCCTCTGAAATCCAATAATTATAGACCAGGGAACAACTGGTTCCTCCTCTACTTGACACCTCTTCAACAGGCATACCAAATGATAATCAAATTTTAATGCTTTAAATGTTCTTTATTAACGAATTGACATCCGTGGGAGTTCGCTTGTCCTGGGCATGGTTTTCGCTTTGGAGGCGTGGCCAGGCGTTGACAGCTCGCCAGGATGAGCAGTGGGAGGAGTGGGAGCTTCTTACCAGCCGCCCCATCCGCCGCCCCATCCGCCACGACCCCATCCGCCGCGATGACCCCATCCGCCGCCATGACCCCATCCGCCGCCATGTCCCCATCCGCCGCCGCCATGACCCCATCCTCCACGGCCACCCCATCCCCATTGTCTGGCCTCTCGGGCTCCTTCGTTGGCATGGTTTGCTCCTTGGTCGGCGACGTCCAGGAGTCCGATCACCTGCTCGTTGTCCGGCTGGACATCGTCCGAGGCGTAGGCATAGGCCAGGCACAGGACGGCGATGAGGGCCACAAGTGTTAGACGCATCTTGGCTTGAATTCGAATCGATTGATTGCTGGTGAAGACCTGAGTGCAACTGATGACTGGTGGAATCGGCCAGGGGCCTTTTATTTCAAATATGAGAGCACTGGCTGGCGTTCCTGTTCTCGTACGCATCAATAAGCCAAGTTCATCTCCCTCCTGCGATTCCCCCCAGCCCGCCTAGTGCTCATCTGTTGTTAACAAGTATACCTGGCCAAAGGTGCGACTGCACTCGTGTTTGGCTGTTTGTGTGGCTGTTTAGGGGCTTTTTCGGCCGGGTTTCTGCCTTAGCTTCTGCTTTGTGTCGTTATATATTTCACCACACAATTATTACACTCTTTGTTATTCTGTCAGTCGTCTGCCTTCTACCTTTTTCGGTTATTTTTTTTTTTTTTATTTCTGTTGTCATTACTGAATCATTTCAAATTTAAATGTCTCATTTTTGCGAAAGTTGTCGGGATGCTGCTCCTAAGTGGTTTCATACATAGATCATTCGATTAGCCTTCAAAGTGCCTAAACAATTGGGACCAGTTTTCAGGTTTTACGATTCATTTGTTAACTGGAACCCAAAACTGCCAGATTAGCGTCAAACTTTCCACGTAATAACTAACCTTTAATTAATTCGAATTTATAATATCGGATTATATATATATCAAACTTTCCACGTACTAACTAACCTTTAATTAATTCGTATTTATAATATCGGATTATATATATATATATATATATATATAATATGTCGGATTAGCTCAACATTGAGAAAGACCCCCAGATGTCAAATCTATTGATATCTGGTTTAACCAGCCAAGGAAAATATTGTGCAAAAAGTACCCATCAAGTGCTAACAAAACTATTAATAACTAAATGCTTATTAACCTATACCCACTCTATATTTATCAGATGACTTAAATAATCCGCATTATGATAAATATTTAACAAGGATTCATATGGAAATGAGCTCCCGATTGTTTAATGAATGTCAAGATCAACTTGTTTGATCTAGACTCCAAAAAAAGTAAACAACTTGGGGATTTACGAGCTTAAGCCATTGAACCTGAGCTGTCAATACAGGTTCCTCCCAATATCCCAACATCCCAGGCGTCGTTTAATATTTTGCTAAAAAATAAATAAAAGTCATAATCAACTCGTGCGAGTGGTGTGAAAAAAAATCACGCCCCCTAATAATATGGTTTATAATTTCTTGAACAAACTTGAGTTCCACACGATTTGAGCTTTGAGAAATTCTCTAAGATTCAAGCTCTCCTATTTTCAGTTTCTAGCTCTGCAAGAGGGCTCGTCTTCTGGTTAGATTTCAAGTTCTTGGATTTAAATTAAATATTTAAATATAGAGAAAAGTAAGGATATTTTGGTATTCTTTTGAAAATCAGGTTACAAAATCAATATCATGTTTTTTATGTAAATTACCGCAGGATATTTAAGACGAGGACACCAGCTAGGAAACTATTTACCAAGCATTTCCATTTATTACAAATATATTACATTTTATACCTATAATTAATATACTAATCATTCTTGTTTCTTTTTTGTACATAAAGAGCAAATTTAATATAGATATCCATACATAAAGGCAAGTATTTAAAAGGCAGTGTTCTGAATAATTCCCCTTACATTATTTTCATTTGAACTTTAAGCATTAACTAAATTCTATAAAACTTTAATTAAATCACAATGCAATTTAATTTTAATTGTTTTTTTATTTACAAAATATCAAGTCATCAAAATACAAAGGAAGTTTAATGCTGAAAACTAGCGACCATAATGACCACCATAATGACCACCATGATGGCCACCATGTCCGCCATGTCCACCGTAATTTCCATGTCCGCCATGTCCTCCATAATTTCCCCGACCTCCATAGTGTCCACCTCGGGCCTCACGGAGTCCAGCCTCGGCATGGGCATCTCCCTGATCGGCCACACCCAGCAGATCCTTCAGATTGTCTGCATTATCCGCCAGGGCGAAGGCACTGGCCAGGCACAAAAGGACAACGACAGACAGCAGGATCAGACGCATCTTGTAGATACTAATTGAGATTGTTGAAGTGCTTTGAGAGTGCGCTTGATTTTCGGTTCTTGACTTAGAACAACTGTGAATCTCCCAACAAAACCGGGGCCTTATATTTGGCCAACGACCCAATTCCAGTTTCAGTTTCTTGTTTACTATTCCTAAATAGCCTTGTTTACGCTGACCGCAACATTTAATGTTTCCCATGAAATTTAAACGCATTAACAAATGGGGGGCGTCTTTTGTTATTTGTTATTTTTTTTATATTTAGATATAAAGAAAGCTTGGCGAAGCTTTGTTTTTGTTAAATAAATTGCGCTTTAGTTTGCACCCGAGAGCTTTTGGAGAAATTAAACACAAAGCTGTCAATTCTGTGGGAATCGTTTTATTTAAGTACATTTATTTGGGAAGCGACTGTCTCAGAGGAAGACTACCACCAGTAACTGGAACCACTGCTCCAGGGCCGGTAGGATACTCTCAAGCCACTGCCCCATCCTCCGCCGCCCCATCCCGGGCTCCAGCCGCCTCCCCATCCGTTGCTGATGCCTCCCCATCCGCTGTTGATGCCTCCCAATCCTCCCCATAGCCACCGGGTAGGCCTGTCTCCATTTCCCTCTTGTGGTTGGGCATCTCCTAGGTCAGCCACATCCTCCAGTCGGGTAACAAAGGCCGCTTCCTTAGCTTGATCCTCACCAACAGGCTGGGCGTAAGCTGCCCCAAGAACTGCCACAAGGGCCAAGAAATAGAAGAGCTGCATCTTGGCCAGAAGCCTCAAAGGTTACTACAGACCAACTGATATTCCGGGCCACCTTATATACGGCACGGAGTGCAGTTCACCGGCCACTAATTAGAATTTATGTGCAACTTCCAAGGCCCTGACCTAACAACTATTCTTCATTGCTAATAGATAATAATAAATTCATTTTGCACAATGTACCATGTAAATTAGCAATAACACATTAAAAATTATAAAAACTTGGCCTATTACAAACAGAGAAATAAGTATATTTATTCAAATTAATTTAATATTAAAATTGCTGGCTATTTTAAACTAATAAGGAAATAAAAAAGACTTAATAATTTCAATAAGAACAAATTAATTTTCATTTTTACCACATTTAAAAGTATAAAAACTTGTTTATTGAAATTAATTTAATATTAAAATTGCTGGCTATTTTAAACTAATAAAGATAATAAAAAAGACATAAAAATTTCAATACCAACAAATGAATTTCTTTTTAAGTGAACACTAATTTATTTAAGGCAATCAACAACAAATTTTGTTTTCTCAAACAATAACAGTATTTTTGTTTAACAAATAACAACAATTAGTATTTAAGCAAAATTGTCTTTTAGACATATTAATAAAGCTATGATGTATGTGAACTATATATTAGATTCAGCTATAAACCACTTATAAATTATTTTTTATAATGGGAAGAAGTAAGAGATATCTATCCATATCTAAAAAAAACTATAGATACTTATGTTTTGGTTCTATTTTAGGAAATGTCTGAGAAACGATTAAAAACATATAAAAATTATGAATATTAATGATAAAAAATGCATTTAACAATCGCATTTAAACTAGACTATTTTCACATCTCATTAATTCAAATTGTAAGCTGAAAAACTAAAGTTTTCTTATTCGAAAACAAAAAAAAATGTATTCAATTATCAACGAAAGATAAAAGATAAAAGATCATTTGCTTTAAGGAATTTTTTAAAGTGCATAAATGAATTATTAATAGAATAAATGCCACTTATTTATAATAAAAAAGATATATAAAAATTTTATGGATGATGAGCTCGATTAATACTGACATATTTATAGCTTAGCCAAGCAGGCCGAGTAACCCGCTCAGCGCTTGGGTATTTCCGCCCACGCCAGACGCACCAGAAGCTGCTCCAGCGCCTCCATTCGCCAACAGGGGACGCAGACTGCTTCCGAGGGCCTGGCCCAAAAGACCTGCTAACTGGGCTGCTTGGGCTTGCGAGAGCTGTTGGTTGCCAGCTCCTACTCCTGCTCCTGCTCCTGCTCCCACTCCTGACCCCGCTCCCAAGCCCGATGTCGTGGGAGAGCTGGAAATGCTGGCCGTGCTGCCGTATCCTCCTCCGTAAGAGGGATAACCTGAAGCCGATACAGCATTATTGCTCGGCCGATATCCATAGTAGTTTCCAGGATAAGGCTGAGGTCTCTGGTATCCTGCATAGTTGACAGGATATGCCGGGGGTCTCTGGTATCCCCCGTAATTATAGTTATAAGTGGGCCGGTACTGATTGTAGCCATATCCATAGCCTGGATAAGCATAATTGTAGCCATAGCTGGGATACCCATATCCATAGTTTGGCCTGTACCCATAGCTGGGATAACTGCTGCCATAGTACGCGTCCAAAGGATCCGATTGTGCTCCTGCTCCAACTCCACCTGCAGCTGCTGTTGACGATGAGCCACTTACTGGTCTAATGGGTGCAGCCACGGGATAATCAAAGAGCGGACCACCACCACCCAGCAGGAGAGGAGTCAGTAGGCCCAGAGTCCTGCCCTGCGGCCGATCCTCGCGGGATTTACTCTTCTGCCCGAGGGCAGCCGTCGAAAAGAGGAGACTCAGCAGAGTCAAGCGCGCGGGTAGAAACATTACGGAAGACTGAAGACTGGCCGAAAAACCCAATATAGTTTTATACCGCACAGTTCTTGTGTGAATTTCCAAATTGGTTTTTGGCCAAAAAGAAAAAAACAACAACCAAGAAGACCTTCGCCGGCGCCAAATTCAAATAAAAATCGCAGACCGAGCGGAACACGAAAAGTCTGAAAGCCAGAACGTCATCAACTGGTTCGCTCCACGCCATGCTTTCACGCCCAGTTCGCGACTCGAGAGCGTCTGCTTAACTTGGCCCAAGCTACACCCGACATTGACCTTGCCAAAAGTTGGCCAAATAAGTCAGTCGATCAGTTTCACACCGTTAACTCGATCGCTCACTTCCGCGGGTTTTTTTTTGTTTTTGCTTACTTTATGAGCTTGTTGTTTCAATCAACCAATAATTGCCAATATCTGGGGGCGTTTCGGCAAAGCCCAATATTTGCTTAGAACGGGTATAATAATAGTTTGTCAACAGCCAAGTTAATTAGCGGCTGGAGATCTATTCACCCCTGAACAGTTGCATTCCACTCAATCTTTGCATTAACAATTCTGAATCATCTTATACGACGTATAAGAGAAGTTAAGGTAGGTTCCCCAGTTAGTCCCCGGTGTTACCATGGTTTCCCAAGCCGCCTCGAATTATAATATTTGCACTAATTGAAGACTGTTTCGCCAGACATGGAAATCTTCGGTTTTTAATTTGATTAAAACTGGCTAGACATCTGCCAGTTAGTCAATCCAATTTGGCCAATTAATCAAAGCATTTCTTCGCGTGGAGACTATTATTATGGATGGAGGTCTATATTGTAATAAAGGGAGTAGTGTCGAAATTGTGCAGAAATCATGAAATAATACTTTGAGTAAATATAGGAATTTGTTAAATATTAAAAGCATTATTACTGCAGCTTATTAAAAAATACTATAAATACATCTCTTACCCAAGATCCTTTTCATTTACTTATGTTTATGTTAATACTGTTAGTACAACAAATCTAGAATAATCTAATAATAATAAAGATGAGAAACACAGCAGAATTCAGGAAGCTAATGCTATTACATTCATTTTGTTAATCCAAACGCCTTACTGAGAATTCACCTTTATCATTTATTATTACTCAAGCCAGCTGACACCTAATAAATCAAATTCACATCTCAATTATAACGACACTCATTGCGAACCCCCCTAATAATTATTACAATAAAAGGGCTCTAATAATATTTTGTAACTTTTAAAAGAAACTAAAAACCGGTTGCCTTTGATATAAGATTTGTTTTGATGAAATCTGTTACGTTTATTTCGTTTTATTCGTTTATTGGTAGATCATCATCTTGATTTTTATGTTTATTTTCATTTTTTGAATGACTTGAAAGCCGGGCAATAAACGGGTTTAACTTTCTCACAGTATTTCTTATTTTTACTCCCAAACAGAACCCTCAATGCGGTTTGTAATTACCGTGCTTCCCCTGAGCCATAAAAAAAGCCGACACCAATCTCAAAGTAAAGACAATCCTTCTCATAGAGTGCAGTTTATTTACTGCGCAAAATTTGCCTTTCATCGGGTCAGTGATCACCAAATAGTGGTTGACCATGGGATTCAAGGGGAGTCAGGTATGGAATATGTAAATCCCCATTTTGGGGGCTGGTCTCAAAGCTCAGAAACCTGCAGAAATATACCTAAAGAATATATTGAAGTTGGGCAACTGATTTTTTAATTATTTAGTAAATACATATTTTCTCTTAAACCCAAACAGTAGGAATGATAACCGCCTAATCAATGCATCCTATAGTTCCTAGAATTCATTCAATTAATTAATTAATTTATTATGAAGAAATTTATAAAATATTTCAAACTTTTTTTCTTTGTCCCCGTTTTTTTTAATAGAATTTCTAGGCATTTCGGGGTATTTTGTGGCACTTGACGCATCTGGGATTTTCGTTGACCTGAGGCATTTGGTGAAGTCATCATCATGGGATAATTGCCTGGCGGCAATTACTAATGATACTTGGATCTGGCTAGATTCTCTCCCATCGTTGCTATAACACTGACTCTTCGGTAGGGACTTCCCCGAAAAACAGCAAGGCTATATAAGGTCGCAGCATCGATCGTTTTGAAGCTAGAAAGTATTTGACTGTCCAATATGAAGCTAGCTCTACTGATTGTCGTCGTCTTACTGGTACTTGTGGCCCTGGTACTTGCATATCCCGCCCAGGAGGAGCAACAGCAGCTTACCCTGGAGGATGTCGAGACGCAGCCGGGAACCGATGAAGGAGCCGTTGTGAGAGCAGCTCGTCACTTTGGCGGCGGCGGCGGGTGGGGCCGCAGAGGATGGGGCGGCGGCGGCGGCGGATTCTGTTGCGGCGGCGGAGGCGGTGGATTTCGTCCTGGCGGATACGGAGGATACGGCGGAGGCTATCCCGGTGGCGGTGGCTATGGCGGCTCCAGTGCTTCAGCCTCAGCTTCGGCTTCGGCCAGCTCCTGGGGACGTTAATCTCTATAATTTGGTTGATTTCAAATAAAGCCAAAAATAGATAGAAACGAAAACAAAAACAAAGTTTAATTCGGGCGTTAATCGAGGGGGGGTTGACGGGTGTAAGGGGCGTGGCAGATCGCTTACGCACTTCACCAGTTAATAACCAAGTCGCAGATACTGCGCAAGCAATGGGGGAACCGGTCGCCAAACGCTAATCGATGAGTGCCATCCAAAAACCCGATCGAAATTCTATTTTTTCCCACAATTGAGAAATCTTCCAGACTAAAGATTCCACTAGCAAATAGACCATCTGGACCATAAATATGTGGTTAGTTATTGTGGTTAGTTATTAATATAATTATTGTGGTTATTTATTGTGGTTAATTGTTGTGGTTTTGGCCTGAGGCAAGTTTTGCCATCGCTCGCGAAATATATTCGGTACTGCCGCAAGGAATTGCTGTTTCGGGGATAATGTAACCTGTTTTTTTTTTCAGAGCAACAAACACACTAATTAATAAATCAATAAAAAGTCAAGCTAGTTCCAGCAATTTCCAGACACCTGTTATATATATTTGAACCGGGGTTTTGTGGTTTTGTTTTAAGCACCACCAATAAGACCATGCCATCCCGTATTTGGTGCGGAAAATTACCTGTTCATGTTCCTGGCACCACATTTCACCAGTCGAGGGTTTGATGCGACCCAGCGACGATCTTATGATTCACAACCTCCAATTAGCAGAGGCAAATATTTCCCTTTCGATACTCTCGGGATTCGGATTCATTTCCGTCAATATGATTCATGTTTACTTCTAAGTTTTCACATTTACACTTAATTAGCGCCTCCCCCAACAATGCAATTTCAAGATTAGCTTTGTTTTTGCAGCATGGAAACAGTAGCTCGCGGTGCTATTTTTATTTACATAATGTTTTAGGTTAAGGAAGTTTAATTGAATTAATTCTATGTAGTCCAAAAATAACTCTACGACCAGCCCCAAAATAAATACTCGAAGTGTTCAATCACGCAGTAGACACAAGTTGGGTGGCACTGCGGTTCCCCAAAAACCAAAAAAACTTGTGGTTTTTTAATCCCACAGAGAAATCCACAGAGAGAGAAACCATAATAATGACAAAGTCTGAGTTTTTAAAAAACAATTAATATATTAAGCTAGATAAAAGAGATTTTCCAAGCCACTTTTATGTAAAAATTTGTTGAGTTCTCGGTATGTGTCTTCAAACAGAAACAAGAACCCTTAAATATCTTCGAAAATCTTTCTTGTTAATAAATAAATATCTTAAATACATTTATCAACGAATTTTGGGTTTTTTTTTATACATAAGTATATTAAAATAAATTTATCTTCGTTTGTTGGAACTGTAATATGTTAGATCTTAGCAAATACAGATTTTCTTTTAAACTAATTAAGCAAATTCGATTACTTTGCGAATTCTCATTCCATCATAACTAAAACATTGAATTAATTAGAGTCCAAGTCCCTCTGCTTATAAGTTAATATAGCGTTGCCCTTTTGCTAACGGAAAATTTTGTACAAGCCCAAAAACTGGTTAGAACTATTCCATTTCCTTCTATATCAGTCACATTAAACTTCGAGAATTCCCTCTTAGGACGTCACAAATGTGATACCAAGAAATCCTAATTGATGACCAATTTCGATGAGGTGTTTTCTCACCGTGCTGCGTCCAAGAAGCCAACTCCGTATTGAAAGTGAATCATCCGCATTTTAACGGCAGTGCCTACCGCAACAAAAAGCAAGAGTCGCCAAAGCTAAAAGGCAAAAGCCGACATACGAAAAACCGCAAAAATCAAGCCAAGAAATGCCTCCCCCAAAAGGTGCTAAATATGGTCAACCCCTCGTTGACGTCACACACGGAGGAGCAGTCGTGAGCCGTAAGACTGAACGTGGATGCCGAAAAACCGGCCAAAAAGGCTGGACCGACCGCATTGACGGAAATGTTGTACGGCGGCTATCCCTGCTAATTGGGCCGAAAGATGTGCGGCAAATTAAATTAGTGTCACTGGAATCTTGGTCTGACTGAGCGACGCGGTCTGTCATAACAATTAGCAGGCATTTGGGAATATTCGCGACTATAAAAGCCAACAGCGGATGCCCGTTTAAGCACAGAACCCCCAGGAACTCAGCCAGCAGTGGACACACCAAGCCAGCTAACCAATCCGAGCCAAAATTCAATCCAAACCCCTCACAAATACCAGGATAAACATGAAGTGCGTTATCTCCTTTGCTGTGATCTTCCTGATCTTCACCGTGAGTCTGCTCGATGCCGCGCCCATCAACGATCCAGGATTCGTTTCGGCCACGGATATCACGGGAGAGCCAGTGCGTCAAAAGCGCGCTAGTGCGGACTATTACCAGGGCGACTACTTCATCTGCTATCCCAAGAGCGCCGTCTACGGCAAATCCGACGCAGCTGGAGCCGCCTATGCTGGCTCCAACCGTCGATCCTACGAATCGGATGTCTACGGTCCACATTATCTGGCCGATGATTCGTTCGAGGTTCGCAAGGATCGTGCCGATGCAAGACGCGCCGCCTACACTGACAGCTTTGGCAAATAAGAGCCCGCCAATTGGATAAATATATATTAAAATATAGGAAAAATACACAGTTAGGGAAACGCACAGGTCTAGCGTAAGAAGTTGTACAAAGAAATACTATAATTATTTATTGAACCCACAAATAATAAAATATAAATGAAAATCTCTACTGGCCAAAATAATAAGTACATAAGTATAGTTGTTATTAACTGTATGAATTCTGCTAATTGTTTATATTTTGTAAAGTTACAGTATGCTGAAACATTTAAATAAAAAATTAAAGGGGCTACCGCTTTTTTTAATACTATGCGTTAATTTTTGTACAAGATTCTTTTATGTGGTTTTTGTACAAGATTCTTTTATGGGGTGGTCAACAAAAATAAGTACACCAATTCTACAAAGCTTATTCAAATGATATAAATAAAAACATACGCCATACTGGTATAAGATTATTTCTACGAAGATAATGGAGGGATCTTAGTAGAAATAATCTTATACCAGTATGGCGTATGTTTTTATTTTGTAAGACAGTCGATTCTCAATAAGTTTGCGATCAGTCACCACTGGAATATCATGTATATAGAGCTCCATCTGGCGGCCAAAAATGTATTCAGCTCTTGCTTATCGTTATCGGCGCGGCTATGCTACGGTCACTCTAATGAGAGATTTGCGCGAATCAACAACATCATGAATAGCGTGAGTTCTTTATTGTTATATTTAAATGTAAATACAAATTCAGAAAAACCTTTGCAGGACCTCCGAACCAAAATCGAGAACTGCGCCCGCACGGCCGAGGAATTTACGCGCCTTTACTATGCCTCCTTGGACAACCGCCGGCATGTAAGTTGTGGAGCCCCCAAAGATCCGCCTGAAATAATTGCAACAGCATGCGAAATAGCTGCAATAACGACATCTCGTATTTCCAGCAAATGGGACGCCTTTACATTAACACTGCCATCTTTAGCTGGAACGGCAACGGGGCCACCGGGCGAGATATGATCGAACGCTACTTCGTGGAACTGCCCGCGTCCGTCCACCAAGTGACGAATCTGGATGCGCAGCCCATTGTGGATGATTGTGTGGCCGCGCAACTGACTTATCTTATCCTGGCCAGCGGTAACGTCAAGTACGGCGACCAGCCTATGCGTAACTTCCAGCAGTCGTTCATCGTGACAGCCGACGAGGACAAGTGGAAGGTTGTCTCTGACTGCTACCGCCTGCAGGAGGTGGTGGTGTAAAGGGCCAAATGTTGTGCCAATGGACATCCATTAGATTGAACTAAGGCTGCTCGATGTTAATAGTACCGAATATATATTAATTACATGGCTAAGTAACCTAAGTAACCAAATAAGTTGTTATTTGTCCGCCTCTGTTTTGGGTTTCTTGGTTGCCGGCTCGTCTGCGGGTAGTTTCTCGGAGAATATGGCCTTTGGCTGCGTTTGCTTGTAGGCAGGGGCTATCCAGTAAGGATTCTCTGCGGCGTCCTTGGCGTACTTAAGGATGGCCTCCCTGGGATCCTGATCGTCGTCCACACGCTTGCTCAGGCCGAGATTACGGATGACATACGAGGAGAGAGTGCCGCCGGAGCTGGCTACTCGCCCGCCCTGACCGCTGGTGATTGGCAGGTCCGGCCGCTTCGACTTGACGGGATCCATACGTGCCTTCTCCATCTTCTTGCGCGAGGATCGGGACTTCTCCTGCCGGAACAGCGGCAAAGCGTGCGGTGTAATGATCTGGGACACACCGACCATCTCCATCTGCTGCCGTTTGCGGTGGCTCTTCACCACGCACAACTTGGCACCGCGGATGCTACGATGCTCATCGTAATAGCATTTGATGGTTCCATTTCCACAGCTCACAAAGAGCTGGTTGAGCTTGGGGTGCCACAGCGTCTTGACTACATGCGAGTTGGACACGGGAATGCGTTGCACCTCCTCGTAGCTCCTAGTGCTGTAGAAATAAAGATTCGCCTCGGCCTGATCCTTGGGCAGCGACTCGCCGGTGACCAGCAGCCGATCGTCCGGACTAAAGCAACAGTCGGTGGTGTCGTAGCGCGAAAATAGATTCGTCCAGGTGTGCAGCGGCTGCTTGAACTGCCGGAGATCCCACAGCTTCATGGTCTCGTCGTTGCTCCTGGTGGCCAGCTGCTGGCCCATGTAGGAAAACACAATGGAGGTAATCTCGGAGCCCTTCTGATGCGCTCCCCTTACGCAGTGCGTGGTGTTGACGAACATCTTGCGCGTGTCCCAGGTCTGAATGGATCCATCCACGCATCCCGCCGCAATGAGAGTGGCATCGCGGTTGAAGTTGCACGACGCGGCGTTCGTTCGCAGGCCTCCCTGCGCCCTAGTCTTGATCACCTGGACTTGCTCCTTGGCTTTTAAGCCCTGCCAGATACGTAGCGTTCCATCCAGAGCCGCGGTGAGGAACTGCTCGCGATTGAAGGGATGCCAACAGCCCGAGGTCAGCTGTGCCACGTGCCCCTTAGTGCGCGACATGTCCGATATGTACTGATCGCCCTTGCAGCACTCCAGCTTCTCGAAACCATCGCGATCCAGAACCTTAGCTTGGGCGTTTCCCGAGATGACCAGGATCATGTCGCCGGTCACAGAGTATTGAAGGGAGCGAATCGGATGATTCTCGCAGGGCTGCAGCTGTCGGAAGCTGCGCATGCCGGAGTCCATGCCGGCAAAGTCCCAGAAGCACATGTCGTAGTCTATGGAGCCGGACACTAAACGGGCGCCAGAGGGATCGCCAGCCAAGGCCAGGACAGCTCGGGTTCCGTGCTGCATCTGCACCTCGTGGGTGTAGGGTATGCGCTTGGCCAAACTCTCTTCATCATCGGAATCGTCGTCATCTGACAAGTCTTCATCATCCGAATCCTCTTTGCTCGCTCCCTCCTTGGTGGTTTCCTCCTTTTCCTCCGCACCAACAGGTGGCAGAGGACCAATAACGTCTTCTTCCTTCTCGTCTGCCATCGCCTCCGACTTATGGCTGGACTCCTCCTTGTTTCTGTCCAAACCAGGACGGGTAATCCGGGCCTTCTCTATTTGTTCGTTAATGTCGAACACCTTGGCTGCCTTTCGTCCGAATCCGCTGATGCCCATCACCTCCTTCAGGTGCTGGCTCTCCAGATCCTCGGCAACGTCCTCGATTTGACGGATCATCTGTTGTTTGTCCATCTTCTTGAATCCGCCGCCTGCACTGCTGCCGGCTTGAGAGGATTCCTCCTTCTCATCTTCTGTCGTAGTTTCATTGGTATTTGGTTCAACGAGCGCCTTGTTGACATTCAGTTGGATTTTCCCAAAGGAAATTTTACCACGCTGCATCTCTAGGAGATGAAATTTTCGCAGTTTAGTTAAATTAATTTATTTTATTTTACTTTACTTGTTTGCCGCTTAGTGATGGAAGTTCCATTAAAAACAAAGGTTTCGATATTTTTGAATGTTGTTTTAATTTGAACATTAAATGGATTTAAAAAATAATAATATTTACAATTAAAGTGATAGAACATGTGTATTTAATATATTTTGTTCTCCGTTATTTATTGCTTTTTATAAACCATTAAACGCTCTTGACTTTAATTAATCGATGCATCGATATTTTTCCTGCCAACGCCCCATCCCTATCCCAGCGTCGTCTAACCTAGAATTGGGCGCGCAGTGTTGTTTTGTGTTGTCGGCATTTTTCTCGTGCCGAGATATCTCGAATAGAACTATAATTTCGCAAGGCGGTGTAATTATTTATAAATTTATTAAGTTTTCTCTGCACTGAACTGCCACAATGACCGACTCCCTGGAGTACAACGACATAAACGCCGAAGTGCGCGGTGTCCTGGTAAGTCTGAAGAGTCTCAACCCTGGCACATTTCGTCTGACGCTGGTTTCCCATCCCGTTTTCCCGCGCGACAGTCTTCCGGACGGCTGAAGCTGACCGAGCAGCACATCATCTTCAAGAACACAAAGACTGGCAAGGTGGAGCAGATCGCGTCGGACGACATCGATCTGATCAACTCGCAGAAGTTCGTGGGCACCTGGGGACTGAGGATATTTACCAAGAGTGGGGCTCTGCACCGCTTTACGGGATTCCGGGACAGCGATCACGAGAAGCTGGGAAAGTTCATCAAGGATGCGTACAAACAGGGCATGGTCGAGAAGGAGATGTGCGTCAAGGGCTGGAATTGGGGCACCGCCCGCTTTATGGGCTCCGTCCTGAGCTTCGACAAGGAGTCCAAGACCATCTTTGAGGTGCCCCTGTCCAATGTTTCGCAGTGCGTCACGGGCAAGAATGAGGTGACGCTGGAATTCCATCAGAACGATGATGCGCCCGTGGGTTTACTCGAGATGCGGTTTCACATTCCCGCCGTGGAGTCGGCGGAGGAGGATCCGGTGGACAATTTCCATCAGAATGTGATGAGCAAGGCCTCGGTTATCTCGGCCTCCGGCGAGTCCATCGCAATATTCAGGGAGATTCAGATCCTCACGCCTCGCGGTCGCTACGACATCAAGATCTTCTCCACCTTCTTCCAGCTGCACGGTAAGACGTTCGACTACAAGATTCCCATGGACTCGGTGTTGCGCCTATTTATGCTGCCACATAAGGACAGTCGCCAGATGTTCTTCGTGCTCTCACTGGATCCACCCATCAAGCAGGGACAGACGCGCTACCATTATCTGGTGCTTCTCTTCGCTCCCGACGAGGAGACCACCATTGAGCTGCCATTCTCGGAGGCTGAGCTGCGCGACAAGTATGAGGGCAAACTGGAAAAAGAGCTCTCTGGCCCGGTGTACGAGGTGATGGGCAAGGTGATGAAGGTGCTCATTGGACGCAAGATTACCGGGCCTGGCAACTTCATCGGACACTCTGGCACCGCAGCGGTGGGCTGCTCCTTCAAGGCCGCGGCTGGCTATCTGTATCCACTGGAGCGCGGCTTTATCTATATCCACAAACCTCCGCTACACATCCGGTTCGAGGAGATCAGCTCGGTGAACTTCGCTCGCAGCGGTGGCTCTACCCGATCCTTCGACTTTGAAATAACGCTTAAGAACGGAACCGTCCACATCTTCTCGTCCATCGAGAAGGAGGAGTACGCCAAGCTCTTCGACTTCATCACGCAGAAGAAGTTGCATGTGAGCAATATGGGCAAGGACAAGAGCGGCTACAAGGACGTGGACTTTGGCGACTCGGATAATGAGAACGAGCCGGATGCCTATCTGGCACGCCTCAAGGCAGAGGCAAGGGAAAAGGAAGAGGATGACGATGATGCCGACGATTCCGATGAGGAGTCCACGGATGAGGACTTTAAGCCCAACGAAAACGAGTCCGATGTGGCCGAGGAGTACGACAGCAATGTGGAGAGTGATTCGGATGACGATAGCGATGCCAGCGCTGGCGGTGGCGACGGCGACAACGATGTTGCCAAGAAGAAGAAGGAAAAGAAAGCCGAAAAGAGGGAGAAGAAGGAAAAGAAGCACAAGGAGAAGGAGCGAACGGTAAGGTTGATTCCTTTTTCTAATATCTGCGACGTTCTAACATTTATTTTATTTTTTTCAGAAAAAAGCCACCAAGAAAAAGGATACCGGTAAGCCGAAGCGTGCCACCACTGCCTTCATGCTCTGGCTGAACGATACCCGCGAGAGCATCAAGAAGGATAATCCGGGCATCAAGGTCACCGAGATTGCGAAGAAGGGCGGCGAGATGTGGAAGGAGCTGAAGGACAAGTCCAAGTGGGAGGAGGCAGCCAACAAGGACAAGCAGCGTTACCAGGAGGAGATGCGCAACTACAAACCAGAAGCTGGTGGCGGTAGCGACAACGATAAAGGCGGCAAAACAACCAAGAAGCGCAAATCGGATTCTTCTCCAACCAAAAAGGCAAATACCTCCGGCGGCAACTTTAAGAGCAAGGAGTACATATCCGATGACGACTCCACCAGCTCCGACGAGGATAAGGCCAAGTCAAAGGACAAAGAGCCCTCCAAGAAGAAGAGCAAGCCAGCGGATGCCGAGAAGGCGAATAAAAGTTCCAAGAAGAGCGAAAGTGAAGCGGAGGAGAGCGAGGAGCCCAGCGAAGAGGATGAGGACGATGATGAGGATGAGGGCAGTGACTAGGCCCCGTTCCCCAAAATCACACAACAACATAATTCCAATTTCCCCAATTGCAGATTACGATTAGGTTTAGTTTTGTGTTGCCTGTTGGATACAGACAAATACGCTTTTGTTTAATTAAAACTCAACAAAAAATCGCAAAGTTGCTGCAATTATTCCGAATTGTTAAGTGCCCCTAATGATGGATTTTTATCGGTTATTTTTTCGGTTGAATTGCGCTGGTTAGGTCCACAATGACGGCATTTTTCAGTCATTTAACGCTTTCCCGACTCTGCAGTTATGGCCACGTTGAGGGATCTATTCCTTTGGATTGGCCTCTGGTACATTTCGCAGGCAAGTGCCCGGCAGGGCTGTGTTATCCCACGGTTCGATTATATCCAAAACAATGTTTACCAGGCCCAAGCAATATCCAAGTTCACAAATATCGAGTGTTTAAACATGGACGAGAGTTTCACAAACATTTCCCTGTGCCGTTTGTACGCCGTCAAGAGGGATGTGGTGGAAATGAGTCTGAGAGCCCATATTCTAAACTGGCCAAAGCATCCGATATCGGTGAGTTTCGGATTACAATCTATGGAAGGTTTTTTCCTCTATTTGTTTCGTTAATTGTTTGGAATATTTTCTTTTTGGTTGAGCGCATAATCAGTTTGCAATTAATTTATTTATTGCACAGAAAAGAAAATGCTGTATAGTTTTCAGCAATAAATACTACCTTTTTTAAGTATTTGTCTAAATTGAATAATACTCATTCATTATTTTTATTTATCTATTACAAAAAATTCCAAAAAACCTTGCACATTTTGAATTTATATTAAGAACTACTTCCACGTAGCCAAATCCTATTTTGGGTTAAAACAAAAAAAAAACAAAACATGTGTAAGTTACGGTTGGTTAATTACCGGTCGAATGTGACTGGCAACTTGACGATGTGGACGAAAATTCTGGCCGTCGGATTCGATTGTTGTCGAGGCCAGTAGATCCTCAACTTCGTCGTAGGCCTTCTTCATTGGAGTTGTCAGGCTAGTTTGTGAAGGAAAAGGAGCGACCGTTTCTTTCCTAGGCACCTTGGGTATCTTCGGTTTGCGTGGTACTTGGCGACGAATGATAGTGGATGTTTCCGGAGAAACTATGTTCTCGACCAGGTTGTTGACGGAGCGATCCGAGTGCAAAACAGACTGCTGCTGCTGAAGCATATTTTCCGATTGATCGTTGACTGCCCGGTATCTAGCAATGGATACATTAAGCCTCGATGTGGGCACTGAAGATGAGCTCCCATCCGAATCCTGTTCATTCTCTGCAGCCCTTTCAACATTTGCGTCTGCCAAGGCCTCAAGGTTATTGGCCCCCCGGGTGACCAAATTTGATCGCGACCACAAGTGGGAGATAAAAGGTACCGTAAAGGTCCGACCATGGATGCACATTAGGGACACAGCTTTGACCAAATCGTTCATGACCCTGTACTTGCCTCGCTGAAGGAATTGATCAATTTGCTCCTGGTGCTTGGTCAGAATCGGATGAACGATTGCATCGAACATCCAGACATTTGCTGTTGGAGCAGTGAGGACGATCCACAGCATAAGGACCAGCTTGATGGGCATATAGATTGTCATCCAAGAGAAAAATGTGTCCGTCAGCAACTCGCCGGAGACGAGGAAGGCGTAGACTATCCAGTACTTGGCCCAGGCCAGGAACTCATCGTCACCATTGTTCAGGGTCTTGTAGGTGTGATAGGCCGGTCCCAGGGTGCCGTAGATAAAGAAAACAAATCGGGACGCGCAGCTGAAGAAGCACATGTTGATAGTGTTCGTCCGAATTTCCAAATAAAATATACAGTTGAATAATTCTGAATTTTATTCAACAAAAAAAATTAACAAAATTTGCCAGTCGACGAGAATAAGGTGTGTACTATACAGTAGCTATGGGATATTAACTGTGAACATGAATGTGTTGTTAGCCTTAAGTTGAAAAGCATGGCCTACTTTCATAAATTGAATTCCCGTCTTTTATGGATATTCACTTTTCTTTAATTAATTTATTTTTATTTCTGCCAGATGCGCATACAATTGCTAAAGAAAGCCAGCGGCTATAAGCCATTTCTCTATAATGTCTACCAATCCGATGTGTGTGAATATCTGGAGAAGAGGAATCATCCCTTTGTGAACATTATCCTCAACAGCTTTGGCAATCGAACCAATGTGAACAAGTGCCCAGTGCCAGTAAGTTTAATATTAATTTATTGCATTTCTAACAATAATAATTATATTTCTTAGGCCGAAATTATATTGGAGCACTTTCGTTTTCCCGTAAAAGTCTTGGATCTGATGCCCTTACCGACTGGGGACTATGGACTGTTCACCACCTTCAGTTTTGATCGCAAGGAACGAGCCCAGGTTAAGGTGTATTTTACGCTAACAGAATATCGCTAATGAAGTCACAAAAAATAAGTGGGAAACATGGTTTTTTGTAATAAACCTCATCGGCAGTGCAATAAACCAATTAATAAATTCGTAATAAATTTATTAACTGTCTGTAAAAGACCTTACCGATTTGATGAACCCTTTGTAATCGTAATAAAATGGTTTCAATTAAATTTATTAATGAGTGCGTACTATATAAATGGTTCCGACACGTGGAATTTTGATTTTAATGAATGACGAAAACTCGGGCCGTTGATTTTTCGACTCTGGCCGAAGGTTAGGATCATTGGCTTCTGATTCAGATTGATTTTTCAACCGAAATTTCTTTCACACACAGACCCAGACCCGAAGTTATGACCCTGCCCACAGCTGAACGCTCATGACATTTAGCATAGGCATTCAAAAAGCCATCAGCATTTTTTTATTCAGCCGCAAAGAAAAGGTTCCCATACCATTCACAAATATGTATATATTTCGGCAATTGAAACCGAAACTCAGGTCCAACTCCAAATCAATTGTAATTGTGTCTAATGAAATGAAATGTTGACGGAAATAACACACGGAATATAATAGAGCCAGTGAGGTGGAGAGAGAGGAACATTACGTGTACGCGTAAGGCGATTGTAAAAGGCAAAAATCACAGTTACCAACGGTTTGCATGCATAATTAATTTGTGGGTCAATTGCAAAAACTTGAACTTCAATTCAAGTGGCTTTGGCTGCGCCACGTCCGAGCTCCACTGGGGTGTCATCTTTTGGCACATCTCTCTCTCTTCTAGGAAGTAATTTTTTGTGGGATATTCGGATTTGCATAAATGCCGCCAATTAATTTTGTTATGCAAATTAATGACAAACAATTAGCGATGCGAGACAAAGCCGATTTATTAATTGCACATTATTATTATTGTTATTTTTGTTTTTCTATACAAAATATGTAAATGAAAATATTTATTTCGCACTCTGTCGACATCGACGATGCTGTCCGATGGCAATGCGCGCTTTATCGCTGATTAACCCAAATTTAAATGAAGCTTACACTCCAAGCATTCGTTGTGAGAATTGAGAAAAGTCCAGCCAAAGGCTAAGGACCTTTGGGTTAGGAGCTAATGACACCTCGATGTGGGTGCAGTCAGATGATGAAATTGGCTTGAAGCGATCCTCAGGGAAATCTTGAAAAAAAGCTAGTTGCGGAAAATTAGAGACTTTCTAAAGTTATTATTTCTATCTCTTAATATTTATCTTTTTATTCTTCACATAAACAGTATTTTAAGTATCCTTCCTTCTAAATATATAATTTATTTATATCAAATTATTTAAAAACAATATATCGTTAGTCATAAATCTTATAGCCTCTGTTTTATACCCGTGCCAAGTTCCTTCCTTTTCCGTTAACACTTGCTAATCTTTATTAATTTGTTAAATCCAATTGAATGCAGGAAATTAATAAAGTAATAAATAAATGTTTCCCAAAACGATACATTACCCTTTATGGTTCTAGAATTCGCTTAGACCCCCATCGAGATTTTAAGGCCCCAATGAACTGAATCGGATCCCCGAACCATCATCGATACACAAAATTGAAATAAATTGTTTTACGGCGGGGTGACGAATGCGTCATTTACATTGCGGTTGTTATTGCGAATCTGTTTGAATTTGTCGGGTTTTGATCAAGATTAATAGTGTGCTAATTGCATTAAGATTGTGCCAGCAGCAATCGCAGTCGCATTCGCATTCCCCGAAATCCGCAACACACGCGTCCGTTCCGTCGCAGCAAGTTCGTTGCTTCAGTCTTTTGTTTTTCATTCTGTTCGCCGTTCGCCGTTCGCCATTCGCAATTAATCAGCTGCATCCCTTAGAACCGGGAATCGCTGTAAGTGTTCTGCTTTTATCGGCACACAATTTTGTTCGCCAATTTGTAATTACAATGTGGGCCATTGGCCAACAAATTGCTACTGATCGCTCGGATCATCGATTTCTGGCGCCGATCCATGAATCAATTATCACACACAGCAACCTTCTGGCCTCCTGGCAATGAACTTTCCTAATTAAAGATTAATGGAAGGTCGCGCCAGATTGGCAGCTTCTGCTTTTCTGTAAACTCCCCGAAAATGAATCAGCTTTAAGATTTCGGATAATCCGATCAGATCAGATTCCGCATTTAATCATGGCGACAAAACAATAGTTCAGTCAGCTACATATTGCTCATTCTCCGGCTGTTGAACTCCGTAACGTTGCCCGATGTAGGCTGATCTGGCCGTTGTTGAAATGCCTTTGCTTGGGCAACTCTCGATTGGCAGCGTCACCCCCAGCGATATCAGACATTAGAATACTCAGCTCCCGCTTCAACAGCTCACCATTGAGCTGGAGCTCGCTTCTGTGGTCTTCGTGACTATCCTCTGGGACGGATTGCGAAAAGAAGAGGCTAAGTTTTTGGTCCAGCGCTACATACAACGGATCCAGCGCTAGATTCTCCACCACTAGCTTATTGATGAAATTATATATACAGTTGGTGCTATGAGGAGAACTAAACCAGAGAAGTACAGCCAATATCAGCTTAACCAGGTTGTAGAACACTAAGCCGCCGAATAGGAGATCTGTGAGAGATCCAAGTGCCTGGAGCAGCGCTAAGATCACCCAATACTGCAGCCAAAGTATGATGGAGTCACGTTGGCCATTGGTAACTACTCTTAAAGTGTGCCAGCCGGGAGTCAGAATGCCATAATAAACATATATAAATCTCAGCAGCATTCTTCGATTACTTTATAATACAATTTTAACTGAAAAATCACTAAATTGTCTATTTAAATCGAATAATTTTTGAAGTAAGCCTGCCAAGCTTGGAACTTTTGATATGAACAATCTTGCAAAGGCTGCTGGTCTGTCATTAACAATAAATGATCATAAGCGATAATGTCCACTGCAGATCTCAATGGGTTTCCACGGAAAATGGTTTATAATGATTGTGCTCACATTCCGAGGAAACTTTAAACGAAAAACAATCAAATAATTCCTTGTCACTTCCTAGAGCCCGCTTTGAGAGCAATCAAAATCTTTGGCCAGCACTTGGTTGGAACCAGGCTAAGTGCCTGGGGCTATGCCTGGGGCTTTCGCAAGACCAGGAGCCGTCGAGACATACATATTGAAGCGAGTGTGTGCGCCTGTCTTTAAGCCAACTTTATGCATATTTATAGATTTGTTTGGCCGACTAACAAACCAAAATAAACCAGAAGTGAAGAGAAAGAAGAGGGGGGAATGTAGAGAGACCCAGTTTATGGGCCAGATTGAATTAGTGGCGGTGCCTTTTTGGCCAAAAACGGTGCCGTTGGTCCATTGGGCATTCGGTAGTCGCTGGCAGTTGTTTCGACCTGACATAATGGCAATAATAATATAATCGATTCGGCTGCAATTTTGCTTGCAACTTGTTCGACCTGTCGGTCGGCCCCTTAAGCCTATAAACATTTCTTCGGGACTCGGTGAAGCGTTTCATATTCATATTTTGACCTCCCCCCGTGCGATCGTGATCTCTTTTAAATTTTAAACCCGATTAGTTTGCTTGGTTAGCGGGAGTATTACATCATTTAAATAATAAACCAAATGTTTTTGTTTGACAATTTCGTAAATATTTTTTCGTTGGCGGATTTTTAGGGTTTCCAAACTTAGCTCCCAAAGTCAGCGCCAAACTAGCGTGAAATGTTGAAAATTATGCAAATTTTTTATGGCTTTTCTTTGTTTATTTTTGTAGAAATTTTAGGGGGATGAGCCCTGGCCACATACATAAATATCGAACCCAGCTGGGATGGACTTTTAAATGGTTTTTGTTTCGTTTTTTTTATGTTTTTTATGTTTCTTTTTGTGCTTTTTATGTATCATTTGTGTACGTTGACGCCTCGTTAAGTCTTGCCATATGCCTGAGTGGGAGCGGGGGATAACAAGCTGGATCCGATGATCTGTTAACCTCTTTATCGCCGCTACATACATACCTCAGCTGCGGTTGCCCAACACTTTATCTTTCTCCACCTCTTTTTTTTTGGGCTTTGGACTTTCGGCTAGTTATCGATGCGGGCAGATTGACATTGACCCTTTGGCTTGACGTGAATAAATGGTATGGGTATGGGCTTGGGTGGAGAACCTCTTGGGATTTGATTAAGCGACAAACTCGGAGGGGGATTACATTTCCTCCCATGACCTTCTGCTTTGTAATCAAGCCCTTCTCATGCTGGAACATAAATAATATTTTCTGTACAGCGAATGGATCTCCCTTATTTATTGTTACACTCGCTCGAACCACTAATCATATTGAGAGACAAAACAAAAACCTCGTTTGGGGTTCAACAATTCTCAACTTCACACACACACAGAAAGAGAACAATTGGCTAAAAGTCAAAGGAAAATGTGTCAAATGATATTTAATGCATTCCGAATAAACTCCAAAACCGATGCACTGTGAGAAAGGCAAGTCTTGGCCAATAAACACGACAAATTTAAGGTAATGTAAACAAATGCAAGGTAATTAACACGAAATCCGCATAAAAGTAATGAGTTCAATTGCCAAAACGAAACCTGTTCGGCAACGCTTTAAGATCCGTCGATCGACGATCCGTAGAGAGCCTTAGGTGGAATTCACAGCTCATTAATAGATGGGTATCTCTAAGACTCGAGTTAAATGTCGCCTGAAATGTCGCACTTACAGATGCACACAGATAGGGGGGATCTGGATCTGCACGGCTGCCAGCACAGCTCAGGTTGTTTGTGGCATGCAAATGAGTTTCGGTTTGTGGGAGGATGGGATGGACGTCCGCCTCCGTTGAGTCATCATCACCAGTGATCAGTGAATCGGTTCATTGCCGTTTCACCCACAAATGCATTTGATTATCCTGCTGCCACACAGCTGCTGGACTTACTCAGGTTCAGTGTGCCTGCGCTTTACTCGGAACTCGGACTCATTGAGAGATCTTCGCATCGATCTCTCGACGTGTGACAATTACCTTTTTAAGTGGCCCACTTTGAATGGACCGATGCGATCGCTTTGTTTTTTATATGCCCCATATAAACATTCACGTGGGAGTCGAATGAGTTTTTATCAATGCGAACATAAATAATTATACAGCTCCCCTCCTGTCATTGAACTTGGTCAAATGATTTTTTTCCTCACACCTTTGAAAGAATGCTTTTTGTTCGCCTTAACTCGATTGTTACCCGAGGATTGAATGAATTTTTTTGGATTAGATTGTCGAAAAGCATTTTCAGATTAAACCTTCAAAAGTAATCTTGGTCATATTAATGGTATTTGTTTGTTACTATTACCGATTCTTTGCTGGTGCACTTGCACATCGAAGTCTTGTGTTTTGTGTAACCATTAAGTTAGCAAGGCAACCTGACTCTTTTTGACTCCATTTTAATGGCAGGATCCTTAGGAACAAATAAAATTTGCTTAAGAAATAGAACAGATTTAATAACTTTTGTTAGTTTCAAAGGCTTCTGACTGGCATGTATGTACATGGGGCTTAAGAACAGCGTGGGTCACGGCTCCGACTCGCAAGTCAGCAAATTTCTCTGCCAAGTCTCTGCTAGCCCCTAAAAATTTTCGAAATTAAAAGAATCTTTATGAAAATTCTGTAAACAACGCTCTCCCGAGCTAATGATCTTTTCAGATTGATCTATCTGTAGGTTAACCGTTAAGGCGCACATCATCATCTCTGCCCAGTCTCTGCTAGCACCTAACATTTTCAGAAACTAAAAGATTTTTAAAGAAAATCCTGGAAATAACACTCTCCCGAGCTAATGATCTTTTCCGATTGATCTATCAGTATGTTATGTTAACCGTTAGGGCGCACATCTCTGCCCAGTCTCTGCTAGCCCCTAACAATTTCAGAAATGAAAAAAATCTTTAAGAAAACTCTGGAAATAACACTTTCCCGAGCTAATGATCTTTTCCGATTGATCTATCAGTATGTTATGTTGACCGTTAAGGTGCACATCACGATTGTTTGTGTTCTGTCGCTGGTTTCCTGTACTAAGTGTCAGGGATGTCAATGCCCAAATGACACCTTCTTAATTAATTTTACATTTGATTCGCCAATTAAGCAATGTCAAATGTTGAAGAAGATTCCCCCGCTCGAGATTAATCGAAGTGAATTTTTACAACATTAATCAGGCGGCGGGCGGCGGCTGCGGGCGGACTTCACTCAAAAAGTCATTCAACGCAGTCAGACAGAGAGAGAAAGAGAGAGAGAGAGAGATTGAGGGAGACTCACTCAAGTCGTGGCAACTCAAGCAACCAAGCTCGAAAGCTGGCTCAAAGCCGAAGCTCGAACTATGGAACGAAAAATGCAAGTGTTTTATGTTTTCGCTTTCGTTGGGCGAGCTTTCAAGGCTTTTTTTTCTGGCTTTGGGCCCGCCGCAGATATTGCGTCTAGTAATTTGGCCCAAAGCTCTGAAGACCACGCTCTCCGCCGTTGATCGCTAGCTAGTGCCGTCCCGCTCGCGCCGTCAGCTTTGGATCGGCTTTGGACTCCGTCGAGCGGGCCAAGCGAGCGTTAACTTCAGTGTGCGCCGACCTGTTTCCGTAGACGGCCACAAAAAAACAAAAATACCGTCAAAGACATAGCCACCGAATCGTGTGATCTTTTATCGATTTCGTTACCGAACCGAAATCGCCGAAATAACCGCTCGAGAAAGGGATGCAAAGAGCCCACGAGACGGACCTCCACAGATAATCAAATTCTATCTCAGTGCAGTGACAAGATCGTGACGTCAACGCGCAGAGTGCAACCGCAAAAACAATGCTCAATTTGCAATCTCTCTCTGTCTTTACCCCGTTTTCGTAATCGCATCGTGCAAAAAAAAAAAATAAATTAAAATTTTATATGTATAAAAAAAAAGGGGAGAAAAAAATTATTGAAAAAAGTGAATCTGCCCGTTTTCAGAGGTAACTCCCTCCATTGCCGTCCCGCTTGCACTTGGTATTCCGTTTATTTTGTACCGCCGATGCCTCAGTCGCCGTTGGCGTCGCTGTCGCCGCCGCGCTCGTTATTGTTTATGTTTTTTGTGTTCTGAGCCGCCGTCGCACCCCCTGCCTCCCCCGGCCACAGAGTGCGCGGGGAAGTAATAATAAAAGCAATGCGACGAAATTGAGTGAAAAATACAATTTCGTTTACAAAAAAAAAAGAAAAAAAAAGTAAGAAAAAGTCAAGAAGAAATACAACAAAAAGATGAAGTAAAAAGAATAAAATAAGCGAATAAGAAGAAAAAAATTCACTGCCAAGCAAATTTCACGCCGTATTTAATCTTTGCTCACTGACCGCCTCCAGCTTAATCGCTGCTCGTCTTTCTTTCCGTTCCGTTCGTGTTCGTGTGTGTTCCGTGCTCCGGCTCCGGATATAGCAACGATCCGATCCGATCCGATTCGAATTCGATATCTCCAAATCTCATCAATCCCGATCTGTGTGTTCTGAAGATCGCCGCGCGTTTTGGCCCACAATCTGCTATCGTCGCAGTCAGATTTTAGATTCAGAACAGCAATCGGAACAGATATCGTACAAATTCAAATTAAATCTATAAATTCCCTATCCTTAAACTCAAATTTGAAAAAAAAAATCATTTTCGGCATCTCGATTATGAAAGTGTTGTGTGCCGCCTGCCTATGAAAGTGTTGCAGAAAACTTAAAAAATTCTTAAAGAAATCAGTTTGATTCTGAACTTTTGTTTGGCAGTGAAGCGAAACAAGACGGGACTTAGGTAAGTTTTAAATAGGGGTTTCCTTTAAAATTAAGTTGAGTTTTAATAGAAATTGTAGCTTAAAATAAGGTGAAACATTAAATAATTTTTTTCACTAGGTATCCTAGGTATTATAGTCAAACTCAATTTTTAGTGGTTTATTTCAAGTTAATTTGTTTTTTACTAAAAGTTCCAAGCTTAGGTCCTAGATTTATCAAGTATTTGACAATTCTTTTTATTTGCAACTTTTTTATAACACCCTTTCTTCCATAAATAAAGTAAAGCCTAAAAAATATTTTATTTTCTTTCATTACATTCAATTTGTTAATTATTTTCAAATATAAATGTAGTTACTAGATTTATCAAGTATTTCCTAAATATTTTTCATAGAAAACACATTTATCACAAACTTTTTATATAAATAAAGATTAGCAATGAATTTTATTTTAAAATAAAGCTAGATATTTATTTTTCTAGGTCTATGAAGTATTTCCACAATATATTTTTCTTCAAAAACTCATATATAGCACTCTTTGTTTTATTAATAAAGTAAAGCAAGTAACTATGTTGCTTATTTAAATATATAAAATTGGTTACTAGATTTATCTACCTTTTTTTTGTAAGAACTTTATTAATTTTTCTATGATATAGCTTCTCTTTTCCGTTGCTAGTACAAAAACTAATATAATTAATAGACTCGGGCACATGTATCAGTCCGAGTAGAGCTGCGAAAAGAAACCATAGTTTTCTTGGAGATCTGTGATTTTTAATTATTACCTCACATAACACAAAAAAAAAGTTGTTGAGTTGGCTTTTACTAATTTGCAGACAAGTTTTTTGTTTTGGTCATAATTATTACTTCATTTGTGAGTTTGGTTTTGAACTTGCTAATTGGGGGAATCGAGTAAATAAAATGTAAGAGACATGCGAGGGGAAATAAGAGTTGTAGTTGTAGAGATTATAGAGAAGAGAGTTTATTGGCGGGGGCATTATATATTTTGTACAGATCAATATAAGCCATGCTTAAGGGAGTTTCCTTGGGCACAACTGCAGAGCGGGAAACAAGATTTCTAGAGCAGGATCTTGAGTCTGGGGTGGGGTGAGGGATATTATACATGAGTACGGGCTGTATTCGAGACTTTTGTCTGGCTCTTAGTTTGGGGCCCACAATGGGCTTGTTTCCCAGTTAAAGTTGAGCGGATCGGGTTTTGTTTTATATTTTTGTTTCGTTGAAACAACTTTTCGTGCTGCCGCTTTGGATACTTTTACGAGTATTTTTTTTGCTGCAGCTTGGCGGGCTTATTATCGCATTGTTGTTGTGCGAGTTTGGCTTCGGACCAATGCGATTTTGTAATATTGCTACAGTTATTATTGCCCGCCACGCTTTGCTCTCCTCAGTGTATTTTAGTTTTATTTTTATTATTTTTTGTTGTTGTTGCTGTTGTTGTTACTGCAATTATTGCAGTTTTCGATTTCAACAAAGAGAAAGAGCAGGCGCGATCGGGAGAGCGAGAGCTTTGAGCTTTCAGATCAGCCTTTGTTCGCCTTTTGAATCAAACATATATATATCCATTTTATCCGATATATACCATCCATCTATTTGCGACTTTCTATACCCATTGATATTCTATGGAAGTCATGTAACAACAGCCCTTCTGGGGGACTTTTGTCTGATCTGCCATATATAAACAGGCATTTATTGGGAAGCGCTAACCGATACCGGCCATCATTCATCCGATTTTAAGTTCGTTTCGCTTTCAATTCATCTTTTATAGTAGATTTGTATATATTTTTTTCCCTGCCTTGCTTTTTGCGTTATTTTCGTTTTCATTGACATCCATCGACGGCGAAGAAGACGAAACTCGAGTAACCTGTTTGTTTTTTATTTTTTACGTGCGTGTGTTGTTGTTTCAGTTGCCTAGCCACTCAATTTACTTAGTCGCTGGCTGCTATTTCAGTTTTGTTTAGCATTCATGGAATAGTTTGTCAGGGTAGTCAATGTACTCAACTTTACTTGTTTATATTTATATAATAACAAAAGTGTTTGGCTATGAATTATGCTGTTTTCGTTCAATTAACATTTCAGTAGAGCCAATTCCCTTGATTTTTAACATGATTTCCATTTAATTTGTAGTAAATAAGTGACTGATATCTCTGATAAGATTGCAAACTAAATTGATTTATCACTAATACAAGCAATGGTATATATTTTATGTTTGTTTATCCCTGAAACTATTTATTAAAACATATTTTTTTAGTTTTTAAACCCGTTTTGTTATTTTATAAGCCTCTGCCATTTAAATGTTAATATTTACCATGGCATTACCAATAGCAATAAGCTCTAGGAAAATAATGAAGGCAAAACCAATAAAAATAAACTTAACAAAAAAAAAAATCATAGAAACCATCGCACAAATCGAAGCAAAGTTGAAGTCAAACATTTTAGCCAACATCTTCTTCAATTTCAATTACAATTTCACTTTCATTTTCATGCGGTTTACGGCTTTTCCGACAGTCGCCGGCTTCGACCGCAACTGTGACGCTGACTGCGACGCTAACGCAGCACGCAATCAGTGCAAATTGTTGTTATTTTTCTTATTTGTTGTTGGTTGTCGTGGTGTAACAACCAACAGCTGTAAAAATTATAACAAGAGCAGCAAATAATAAAAGCCGAAACGAAAAAAAACGAAAAACGAAAACTCCAAAAATAAACTCCTCACATTTTCGATTGCATGTTCTTTGGTTAAAAAACTTTATAATTTTTTTTCTTTCTTTCACTTAATTATAATTATCCATACATCACCCTGCCGCTGTCATTGCCGGCTCATCTTTAAAATTAATTAGTCTGGCATATTACGTATACGCGGTGTTGTCTATCTGCTGCTTGCTTTGGGCCGTGGCTTGCAATTTTTCAATATTTGCGCATTTTATAATGGCATTTTAATGAATCTTTTTTTTGTTTTTTTTGGAGGCGGGGTTGGTGAGGGATAAGTAAGAACCGGTTTCTTGGCGGTTTGTCTTTTAAAACGTATATTACGTATACGCACCATGTGACTGGCCGTGTGCAGAACTCTTGGCTTGTCTCTGTCTTGGATTCTGTTGGCTAAATCATCTAATATGCATAAATGAATAATATGCTGAAAAAACAGATGTTTAAGTCAAGCATTTTTTGAGGCAGAGTCAGAGTCAGTCAGCTGGCCCAAGTCGAGAGGCCCTGAAACCAGTTTAAAAGTCAAGATCTTTGATGTCTTATGTCAGCGAACCTAGAATTTAAATTGGACTCATTGGAATATTAGTATTTGATGAGCGGCTTTGGCTACTGCTGCTACTCCATTAAGTTGGACGAAAATATTTGCTCAGCTGTTTCTTCGGGCTGTCTGCCAAGCAAAGAGCTTTCAACAGCCGCCGACTCAAGGTGCAGGTTCCCAAAACCACATTCATTGTTTTATCATTATAAAACAATGGACCAGAGATTCGCTCGCCCTTTTCCACCTGCCACCAAGCACACAGAGAGACTCCGAACAAAAAAAAAATGTTAAGCAAATGCAAAAAGTTCAGGTCACAGACATTTTACGTAAGCTACGCCGACGCCACTTGATCGTTGTCTGCAAGTTGCACTCACTCGCTTCGTATCAAGCTGAAAAAATTTATTATCTCTTGTGCAAAATGTTCACAGTTGAACTTTGTTATGTCACATTTGAGGCCCGATTTATGTGTGATCCAGTTTCTGGGCCCCAGACACGAGCTGCGAAATGGCCATTCTTTGCAGAGACCAACCAGCCAATGCCAGACACAGCTAAGCAATAAATGGGGAAATGGGTTCATTATCAAGCCAAATGCAGAGCTCATCAAGCTACCGGGCTCAGGTGCTGACACAAGTGATGGCTATCTCCGAACAGAAGCCAAAAAACCAGCTGTTCCATCGTCTGACTCAGAGAGAGAGAAGAGAGGTGCTGCTGCTGCTGCTGCTGGCCAAACTGTCAATGTCAATTTAAAGTAAAACGCTGACGCCCCCCGAAAAGAAACAGAGACGGACTTACAACAGACGCGACTCCAAGCTCAAGCTCCCCCTCAGAGGTGGTTGTGTCAGCAAATTCATTAAGAAAGCCAGAGTTAAAAGCAAGACTACTAGCCAGCAGACCCACACACAAAAAATTCCCATAAACCGAAAGAGCCGCTGACTTTATGGTAAAAGCAAAACCCACAAAATAAAAAGCGAGAAAACAGAAGAAAAACAAAAAAAAAAAAATGTAAAATATATGACCAAGTGTTGGGGTCCAAGTCGGCATAATTATGCGGAAGCTGACAATGCAACTTGCTTGTCGTTTTTGGCTATATCTTTCGGTGGTTTTCGGCTTTTTGGCACAATTCCCATTTCCACACTTTTGTCGGCCAGCTTCTGTTTGGAATCGGTTGACATTTGATGATGCGTATCTTTTTTTTTTATATTTATTTACCTTTTCGCTGGTAATTATATAAATAAAAAACTCAAAATTATGAACGGGAATTATGCAAGCCTGAATATAAATCAAAAAAGCACTGTTTTGCCATAGCCATAACCTTGAGCCGGCTCAAACTCAGACTCGGACTCAGATTTATGCATGCACACACGCACATATGGCAAATGATTCGACCCTAATCGACCTTAATTATGCAAATGATCGACCGAATGGCGTTGCCATCTTTTGGCTCTGCTTCTATTTCGCGTTCGCCTTTGCTTGCCTCATAACTGTTTCCCTCTGATTTACTGTGTATTGTAAAATATTAATCTGAATATATGATATATATTTAGATATATATATTCGGTCACGTTTTGGCCATTTTATTGCATTTGAATTTCCTGATAACTCGCCTTGCAGTCGCTGCACGGCAGAGTTTCGTTTAACACTCGGAGCACTCTTCACTTGCTCTGAATTCATTTTCGTTTTTTTTGGGTGAAAGTCTTCAAGCCTTGAAGGTTGCCAAATTGCACTTTCGGCTAACACATGTTGGCTCTGAGTCTTTTGTTTTTCTTTTGACATTGCTTTTTTCGTTTTTCTTAATGAACTTTTGAGGGCTATTACACCTCAGCACAAGTCAGGTGCCCTTTAGCAGAGTTGAAAGTGGGTTTAAGAGTTTAGATTTATATGGAAAAGTGAGAATGTTTAAATGCATTTGATAGCTATCTTAGAAAAGAGTCTGATAAAATCTAATTAATAATTAAATTCCTCCTTTCATATATTTCTTAGTTTGCTGTTCAAGTCTTTTGTTTCTTCTATAACTTAAGTAAGCTATTTGTTTACCTTTCTTGAAAATATGCCCCTGTAATTTTCTTACCATGTTTGCTTCCATTTTTCTGCCTGGCAATTTTCGCCACCAAACTATTTATTTTGCGGAAATTGTACTTTCTTCGGGGCTGTAGCAGTTCATGATATATTGGAGGCATTACCCTTTGGCTAAATGACGCCCATTTTTGGCAATTGCTTTGCTTTCATTAGGATTGATGATGATTGATTCCATTGGCTCTGGACTTTCTTCGACTGGGCGAACTGGGCCACGACAGAGCTGGGCTTGCAGCATGTGGCAGCATGCAAATTGTGCAAAACCTTTTTGGCCTGGCTAGGTGGGGCGGGGAAATGAAATGTCATGCAATTTGTCGTAAATGCCGCTGAGAAGTTGCAACATGAAATGGCAGCTGGCGATGCTGCTGCTGCTGTCGCTGCTGTTGTTGCCGTTGGTCAGTTCTGTTTGTTTTCTTGGTTGGTTTTGTCAAAAGGTTTGCTGCCTGTTGCATGGATGCTGTTCGCTGTTCGACTCTTGCCACGCATCGCTGCATCATTATTGACAATTAGCCGCATTCGATGCCGGGGCGGATGTGCAACATGCAACAATAACAGCGGCAGCCATAAGCAGGGCCGGACAAGATTGTTTTATTGCCTCGAGGCTGGCTGCTTCTTGGCCTTATGCAATAATTAATTACTCAGTCAGCCGGCCAGAAAACTAGGTTTTTCTTTCTACAAAAAAAAAAACAAAAAAAAAAAAGTAAATATTAATTGAAGCAACAACAAGCGATAAAATTGCAACAACTGATGTTGTTTCGCCAAACATAATGCCCATTTGAGCGTGACGAGGACAGGTTTTTGGGCAGGGAACTACTGCCTCATATATTAAGTGGTGGCAAAGCTATTATTTTGGATATTAAATATTTTGCATGCGGCCATAGCGCGTGAGGTAAATGCGAGAATAGTTAGAGGACTTTAGATATATTTAATATTATCCCAAGACGATATACCTTAGACATATATAGGTTATCTATTCAAGGGATTGTTCTGTATAATATTTCAGCTGTTTTTAGTGGAAATATTAGATTATTGTTACTTATAAATTTGAGAATATTCAATAGTTTTTATTTGGCTTTCTTAAGAACTTAAGTTTAATAAGAATACTGATATAATTATGAGAAAATAAAGTTAGAACTTGGTGTATTTATTCTAGCACCAAAATGTACCTTTAAACATCTCCAAACATTATTAGAATATGTAATTTATTATATTTTGTTCACATTTCTAATTAGATTCCTGTCTCCTCTTGTTTATCTTTGCAGTTTAATCATTTTTAAGGATACCTTTAGCACACTAGGCAACCGGCACAGTAAGATGTCCTCAACATTGAGCCTAATCACAGCGCTACTCTTGGCCAGCACAGTATGCCAGGCCCTGCCAGATGTAAGTATCTACAATCTACGACGCCAAGTCTCAGTTCCAGTGCGACCCCGTCAATGCCAATGGCTTGGAGCACGTTCGATTGGAGTCCAAGAACTCATCAATCAATTCAATGCGATATAAATAACCTTTGGGGGCACTTACAGTCAACAGCTAAGAGTTGAGAGCCAAGAGCTAACGGTGAAAAAAAAACCCAACAACAACAATTGGCCGCCAGTCAGTCAGACAGTCAGTCAGCGGTTTCATTGTCATTCGCATTGTGCGTAATTAGCATTTCGAGAAATACAAAAAGCATTTTTTGTATATTAATTAAATTACAAAACAGAGCGCGGAGTCGAAGAGAGTCGAGTCGACGTTAGGAATAAAACGGCATTGTTATGGCCGGGCTATCTGAATGGCATTGCCAGCTCAGTGTGTGTGTGTAATTGTGTATTTGTGTCTCATTGAAATCCAAGACAGCTTACGTTGGCTTTTGTTTTTGGCCCGAAAGAAAAAGCTCTCTGCCAGCAAAATTATGGCCAAGGTCAGACGTAAAAAGTTCTTGTAATTATTTCAAGTAAACTTCCCCCTCTCTCTCTCCCTCTCCCTCCTCCTCCTTCTTCTTTGTTATTATTTATCATTATTGTTATTGCTGCCACACTCTTTGGGCTCTTTCTCTTTCATTGTCAGTGCCCGCCACTATTGCGGAGGTTATGGTTTGGCTTTGACTGAAGAAAACTCATGACTAAAAGCGGTTCCCAAGGTGGTTTTTATTTCGGTTTTTAACTCGAATATTGACTTCCTGCACGGGGAGAAAAATTATATATTTCTTAGGTAATAAACTAGAGGGGTTTATGCAATTTTTTGTTAGAATAATACAACTGATACTGAGTAAGAACTTATTATCTTTAATATATACTTTGCACAAAAATTTGGTCTCATAAAATAGGTAAAAATATATTCCTTTTGGAACACAATTGAGTGCAAGTTCGTGTCTGGTGGAGACATCGACCCATAGCCTTGCCAGAGTCGCATAAATGGCGCTTGCAACATGATGGCCCATAAACGACTTCGTCTCCGTTTTCCACTGCAATTAAAGTTGACACGCTACACCACCACCAACAGCAACAACTAGAAGAAATACGAGGCCCTTCAAATCCCAGCCGAGCATGAAAAAAGTGATGTAAAAAAAACCAGAGACTCGAGCCAAAAGCGAGACATGCAAAACACAACAAGAATATCGATGCAAATGCATGAGTCAGCAGCAGCAGCAGCGGCACTCTTGCTTTTGTTTTAATTCCTTTTTCATGCTTTATGTGCTGTCAGAAATGGTGGAAAAAAAAATTATGAGATATCCCATTCCTCGGCCGGCTGGCCAAATGTTTGCTGGCTGGCCTATCAATTGGCCAGGCCAAATAAATTAAGCCTTTAATTGTGAAATCAAGAACTGTTTGTGGCACGACTCGTTGTTGTTTCTCCGTTGTCTTCGATTTGGCTACTACTCTACCGCTGTCTCGGCTCTCTGTCACGGTTCGGATTTGTGTTTTTTTCTATATTTATTTTAATCATTTTGAAGCTTGGGTTCTCGGGTCACGTTCTCCCCGCTGTGTGTGCGTGGGGTTATAGGAAAATCGGGGTACTGTCAGAGCATGAGTAATTGCTGGTTGATAAAGAGATTATGCAATCTAAAAAAAGATTGTATATTATTCGAGGAGAAACAGATGAAAAGTTATAATTATCGTTGAATAATTTAAAGAATTTAAATTGTATCGGTTTTATCGGAGATCGATATCATTAAAATCTTTTCCTAATTTATGTACTGGAACTTTTTATTTTCATATGGACTAAAATATGGATTATTTGTACTAATTAAAGCTTAAAAGATATTACATTTTGCAAATAGATACCCGTATTTTAATCGTCTTTCCTTGTTATCGATATTTTCGATATTTTATTTGATTTTCCGCTGCCAATAAAGGCTAAATTAATTTATAATTTGGTAACTTTGCTGTAGCTGTGTCCATTTTTTTAAAATAACTTAATTATGAAAATAGTTACAACAATTTGATTATTTTTTCTTCGATATATTTCGATGTTTTTAATTTGTAATATTTATAAATACCTTTCTTTTGCACCAAGATATCTATACCATATCGACCGTAACTTGACCTTAAATCCTCTTCTAAACAAACAATTAAAATCACCCAATTTGCCATTTGCATTAGACACAACCCCCTCATGTCGAAGGTGTCGTAACACCCTGAACTTTTCACACTTTGCTAATCGCTGGCACAAATAAAAAATTCGAAAAAAAATATATATGAGCAAAGAGATGAGAAAACCCGTCTGAAAACTAAAGGCCCGACAGAAGCGGTTGCTAATTTCCGCCGCTTGTCAGCCGTGGCGACAAGGTCAACACACCCAAGGAAATGGAAGGAAAAGAGACGAACTGGCAATTTAGTGGATAGTTAACAATCCGCAGCAAAGCCCCAAAAGATATTCAGTACCAACCAGGCCTCCGTTCATGGCTTTTTGAGTGAATAATTTCTTTGTGTGTTTGACGACGACGGCGCGAAAGGTCGAGTGACACTCTTTCGAACATCGTCTGCCGCCGTTCGCTGTTGACTTTGACCGGCTAGAAAGAGGGAAAAACAATTGCACAACGCCAACTCGCTAGTGGTGGTTGGTTGGTTGCTTTTATGCCATAAACAGTGTATTGGCCTCAGCCAGAGCCAATTTGAAGCACACTTTTTGCGTTAATATGGCGGCTACACCTTTTACTTTGACTTGACTCTGATTGCACTTGGTCGAGTCGATTCGCTGTCGTCGTCGTCATGCCGGTTATAGTGTTATACTCCACCGTCCACCGGGCGTATGAGTAATCTCGCACAATTTCAGTAATTGCCCGCGCACCAGCAGCAGGCAGCCGCGACTCCAGCTAGCCATACAAATTACAAACAGCGCGAATTTCACAATATCCGTCATTGCACTCGACGAAAACCGAAAATAAAATCAAACTTAAGCCTGGACAAATCGCAGCCGCTGGCCAACTACTTAATGGCGACCGTCAACCAATCGAATCGGATGACAATTTTAGCTAGGGCTGCGCTTCGATGGTTTTATTCTTGATATATATCCATATCCGGTGATTTACTATATTTAAAGACAAGCTACGAGCTCTTACTGAAGTATGTTAAGCTTGGAATCCCTTTTATTATAAATAGTAATATGCGTATGTTTATTTATATATCTGCAAAGTATAAATATTTGCTAACAAAGTCACCGCTTATAAAATGGGTTATGAAAAATAAATTAAGGGCTGCTACAAATTATTCTTTTTTTGTAAATTAAATTATTTATTTCAAAATATTTGATTAAAAAAAAAAGTGGACATTTCACATCAATTTTTTATAATATATACATATAAATATTTTATAATATATTAAAGAGGGTTTTAAATTAAAAGCCCTCCATGCTAGCCTCTTTTCCTACAAACCTTACAGTAACCCCTTATATTTAGTTAATTTCTTTTAATTGTCCGCCTCTTTCAACACCTCCCTGTACCTTTGTAATTTTCGATGACTATCCGTCATTTGCATAATGTTTAGGTCAGCCTGTTTGGGCCTTTAAAAACTGCTTTAATTTTTGTGTTTGCCTTTGAGCCTTTGCAACCCTGGTTCTTTAATCGCCGCTGCTGATCTTGTTCGTTGGATGCCGCCTTTTTTGCATAATTCGTAATTGCTGATCGTAGTTTTTTTTTCTCTTTTATTCTCTCATTTGTTTTTAATTGCGATTAATTGGCCGCAAGGGCCACGGATAGCTAAGTGTTGATTGGTGTTTGGGTGTGGCCGCTTAGCCGGGGGATTTGCATACTGATAGGAAAAGCGGGCAAGAATAATGATAATTTGCTGCAGGTGCAAAACTTTCCAAACATAGCTCTGGCCGAGAGCCCTAGAGAGCCAGAGACGATGCACTACTCTCTGCCGCAATTGCACTCGAGGGGCAAACTCAACGCCTCATCGAAAGAGCTGCTCTTTTGTGTCTGTTTTCCTTTCTCAAGCGTCGTCAGTTTCACTTTCAATGGGGCGACGGCGATGCAAAAGTTGCTCAATGCGACCCCAAACAGCTGGCTGGCTCCTGGCCATCTGAGCGAGTGTTGTCTGTGGTCAAAACACGTTTCAAATGAAAGTAAAAACGCTTTGGCATTGTCCCGCCTGTATGCGTGAGTCTGAGCCAGCGTCTGGTTTTCTTCTGCCGTTTGTTCACCTGCCGCGCAGCGACTTAAACTTTCCGCCAGCATTTCGATTATAAAAGAATTATTAATCTCTGGCTCTGGTGGGCTTACTGTTATGCCCGGCAGTGTCATCATCCGGCACCATCCACCACCTCAAGCTCTTCGCTGCCCAACTGTAAAAAGTCAGCTTGCAATCTTGTTTACCTTGCCTTCGTCTTGGACTTCTTTTCGGCTTCTTGTTTTTACTTTGTTTTTTTCTGGCGTCTCTTGTCCGGCGTTGTCGTCATTTGCTGTAATACCATTTCTGACTCATTTTAGGCCATTTTCGGTTAAAATAAATGCAAGAAATTTGCCTAAATGGCTGCTGGCTGCTTGTCGTACTGCCAGCAAGTTCGTTGCCTGAGTTTTTTGTTTTTCGCTCAAGCGTTTCAAACGTTGTTTAAGGAAATTCTACTCGCAGCTTGACCCTGTAACAGATCTTTTTTTTTGTTTTTTGTTTGTTGTTGATGCTGCCGCTGATTGGATTGCAAGTGAGATGCAGATTTGGCGGATAAATAAAACGGAAATGCGCTGCAAAAGAAGTGAAAAAAAAGATCGTAAGATTGATTGATGTAGAATAATATGCCAACTAAGGAAATATTTACGAGCCTTCTTGCAGCAGAGTATTTTGATATTGAATGAATGAATTTCATAGACAATATAAGCCCAAACTAGTTCATTTATAAACACAAAACAGACTTTGGAATTCCCATTTAGGAAGAATACAACTTATTTATAAGCACCGACAATACAGCGCAGATTAAAAGTCCATTAATAACAAAATAAAATTAATTTGATTTTAATTGAAATTCGCAATTATGTCTAACAATATATGTTTAGAGAGAAAAGGTTTACACGCAAGTTGGTTAAGATCGCCAATCGATATACCGGTATATGTTTCTTTCTGCTTCTTGTTCGATTCAATTCGATTTGGTTTTGATTCGGAAATACTTAATAAAAAAAAAAGACATGCGAGTCCGCGCACACACAGACCGTAAATCTATCAAACGGCGGATTGACCCTGACCCAGTTAGCGAAGATACTCAGCTCAGCGTCGAAAGCCGAACCAAACCCAGCCGATCTTGGCTTAGTCGTTAATCTCCAGATACCTCTTGAGGGGTCCAATGCAAACACGAACCGAGCCAGGCCACGCATGGGACCGTGTTTCAAGAGAGAGCCAAACACTTGATTATTGCATTGAATTATTGATAATTTTTCAATTATCCATCTGACAATTGCTACAATTTGCTGCCATTGCCCAGGGCAATATTGTCTACGCTACGATCACTAACCTGGTTTTCGTTTTCTCTCTCTCTCCTCCCCACCCCCTTTTGCAGTTGCACAAACAAATGTCGCCGGAGCAGCTGCAGTCAGTCTTCCACGTGGACACCCACGATGCAGTGCCCCACTATGAGCTCGTCCAGCTGCTGCATCACGATGAGCACAGCCTCCGGCAGCGGCGGCGGCGCAGCATCGGCGAGAGTTCCAAGCTTAACGTCGCCCTGCCGCCGCATCACGTGAAAAAGGATCTCAGCAAGAATGCCTACTACAGCGAACTGAAGCATCAGGCCAACATGGCCAACGGTGGGGCCAACCAACTAATCGGTCCCGATGTCAGCTCCATCAAGGCTCACAATGTATCCTTTAGCGCCTTCGGCCAGCATCTCAATCTCAGTCTGCGCGCCACCCAAGGACTCTTTAAGGGCGCGCCCCACCAGCTGCGCATGTGGAGCGTCGGCAGCGAACCGAACGCCACACACGGCCTGGACCTCCAGGAGATCGTCCACGAAGAGGTGAGCTACATTTTCATATTTTTCTTGATATTTAAATTAAGTGGGGGAATCTTTAAAAAAATTTTTAGGATAAATTTCTTAAGAAATAACAGAATTTGTGTCAGAATTTATATAAAAAATATTGGAAATAAGGTAATTTAGTCTTAAAAATATTTGCTGTAGAGTCAGCTTTAGCAAAATATTAAAAATGGGTTTTTTAAAGAAAAGAAATAGATCACAAATTATGTTTAAACCTAAAATGAATGTTATTTAAAACGTTAGTTGATTTTTACATATAATATTTATATTGCAAGCCTATGAAATTAAGGATTTTACTAATCTGGGATTATTGCTTGATTCTTTTAAAATAAAGAACATATTTTTTATAGTTTTAAAACTATAGGTATTGTTTTTATTAATTCAGATATTAATTATAACTTCAAATGGTATTTTGGCTTATTATATATTGTTTAGTTCCTTTTTCTCTTGTAAGAAAACACATGTTGGATAATTTTACTACATTATTCTCTTTTCTTCAAAATGTGGTTATAAAATTAAACCCCCTTTTAATGTTTTAATACATAACTTATCATAATAAATACACTTTTTACACTTCCATATATTTTTATTATACTTTTCTTGAGTAATAACTAAACATTCCCTGGTGACCACATTTATTAATATCTTTAATGGGTTATCTTAGTTGATTGGCCATCTTATTAACTGTCACATATATTTTCCTGCCCTAAATTGGCATTTTGTTGCACATATTTTCCTTATACGTATCGCTTTTACCGCACTTTCATTGGTTACATCATACCGACGGGTAATATATAAAAAAAAAATTACAGCTTTTGCCTTTTGTACGTTTTCTGATTTGTTGATTCGCCATACTTCCGCTTGGAGTAGGCAGATATTTTGTTTCAGCCTTTTATCTGAGCTTCGTTTTAGGCCTTTATATATTTCGTTTTGTTTGGTGTTTGCTTTTATTTAACAATGCCTCGCGCGCTGCTTTGTTTTTCTGCCTCTTTTCTTTTTTTTTAATTGTTGTTACTGCGCTCGCTTGTAATATTTGTAAACTTGTGTGTGAACGCTCGACTTGTACTCGTATCTAATCAAAATTAATTGGCCATGTGATAAAGAGATTAGGCTCCGCACTTAATTGCATTTGTTTGTGTTGTGTCTGAGAAAATTATCACGTGTAGGCACAGAAAATCCGGCTTAAAGTCAAGGACGTACGGAAATCGGATAAACGTACGACTGCCTAACCTTTTCAGTCTTTTCTTTACCTTATTTATGAGCATAATGCAATGCAATTACACATTTCGTGTTGCAATCACAACATTTCATAAATATTAACTCTTTCACCCACAACTTCCAATCAAATTCAGTTAGCCAAGAGGGCGAGCCATGAACGTGACTCCGTTGGCATTGCAAATACGTGAAAAGTTCACTTTCTTCCCCGGCTTGTTTGTATATATAATTTAATTTCCCCCATTTACCCATTATCCGTGTGGCTTTTGCACCCGCTCCCTGTGGGCGTGTTTCCCTCCTATGAAGTACAATCAATTGATCGCACTTTTAAATTACCAGTTTTATATATGCGGCAAAGGGTGGTAGCGGGGGAGGCAGCGGATCGAAAATAAAAACATAATTTTGAATGCAAGACACAACACTTCGGAAATGAAAGTGAAATGTCATGTCAGGCGACAGCCGAAAAAGAAATGAACCTAGGCGACTCCGAACTCTTATGTCTTTGGACTTTTGCCAACTCTGGAGTTTTCAGTCGTTTCTGTTTCTTGTTTTTGCCTTTTTTGTGATTTATGTGTGATAATTTTAAGTTTTAAGCCCCGCGCAGTACGAAATGCGGAAAGATTTGTCTGACTTTTCCTTCATTTCGCTGGGGATTTAGTCTTCACTTTTAATTAAAATGAAATAAGCTGCAGGCATTGGAGTAGTGTTTCTTGATATTTTTCTGTAAGATTAGGTAACCCTCCTCCCCCCACGCACGGCATTTTCCCCCCCTTCTTTGAATCTTGTGACTAGGCAATTATTTTTGGTTTCGTTTTTTTTTTTTTTTTGGACTCTTGCCACAAACAAATGGCCTCAAGATATAGACCACATAACTACAACAATTTCAATGTTTTCTATGTCGTATAGTTTCTTTTTTTTTGGTTTTGGTAATGGCGGCACTTTGTCAGAGACCTTCCACCGGCAGTCAACCGAAAAAATGCCATGAAAAAAAACATTTATTCTAATTTCTGACATTCTGTATCTATTTTTGGTTGTTTGTGCTTTATTGTTTCGGCAACCGCAAAAGTACCAAAAAATAATTTTCCATTGATACCTGAATGTCTGAAGAACTGACCCCGTTTCCTTTTTTTTTTTTGGGAAATTGTTGCGTTTTCAATTGTCCATTAAAAATGAAATTAAAAATAAATCAATGTGGTGTTAAAAAGTGCAATATTTTCCACTTAAACGAAATTAATTCGTGCGGTGAAATGTTGGGCTTTGCGAACCTGCTTTCGAGCTACTTCCAATACCAATCCTTGGCAAGTGCATGCCAAGAAATTAAAAGGCAAACACAAGGCGTCGCTCGGCACTCCCACTGCCGCATTCAATCGATGATGAATGCGATTGGGGCACCGCACAAAGGTCAGTGCAGCCAGGAATGGGGCGAAAATAAAAACAAAAAGTCGCGTTTCCCTGGCACTCTGGCATAATGGAAATACTGCCAAAAAGGGGCGCGCTAAATCAACAAAATGGAATTATGTACCAGAAGTTGGTTGGCAAAACAAAATAATAAACGGGTTTAGCTTAGCTGCAAAAGGTTAGTAAATCGATGAAAAGTTGCAAAATTATATAGGATTTGCATTGCAAATTATAGAAGGTAAATAATTAAGGAAATTTCAAGAGAATTGTCCTTCTTAATGAACTTTTATTATAAAAAAATGCGGAGATCGAATATTTAAAAGGTCTTACTAAATATTTTATCAAGTTTATATAATGCTCTATATCTTTGTTCTTCATGTCTTTATTTTATTAATTTAAATTATATTAAAAACAAATCAAATAAATATTTACTTTAAAGGAACGTCAAGTTCCGAGCTTTAAATAATATTTAAATATAGATTATGGAAATCTTAAGGATTTCCGTAGTTTACTTTTGCTCAACTTCACCTGCGGGGCAACTCATGAAACAGAGGGGAAATGAACATGACTGCGCTATGTTGCCAAGGTACTTAGATATCAATCTGCAGACAGTGGCCTGTGCTCACGGCTCATGACTGTAGCGTGAAGAACAATCCCATTTGGCTTAGGCTTGGCTACCTGCTGGACTCCCGCTCCGGACTCGAGGCTTCAACAATCACCATAAAATCAGAGCACAAACGAAAGACTTAGGCAACGAACGCGGGCATAAGTGATTCCACCCCAAAGCGCCGTCAAAACCAGTCGAAGAAAAATTGAAAGCAAACTAATTAAGTTTTCAAAATGCATTTTTGATGGGTGCTAACGCGAAGTGCATAATTAAAAGAGAAAAAAACCAGAGAGTGTGTGTGTGTGTGCTGTAAGAGCATTTGCTGCATGCCACGCAGTGAGCTGCACTGAGCTGCCCATGCACCGCCGCTGCACTCATTTCACAAGACGCAAAATTGTATCTTGTCATTGCAAAACGATTCCAGCTTGCTGTCGGTGGTGGTGGTGGTGGAGAAGCATGATTAATGAGTCCGCCGATTTGGCAGCTGAATGAATTTGAAATTAGCTCACTGTGTCCTCCTCTCTCCGCGCTCTCTCTCTTGAATGCGCGGGCGAAGCAAGTTGCAAATTCCGCGGAAAGCGAGGAAAAAACACTAAGGGGTAGCAGGAAAACTGTTTTGCGGCTTAGAAAGCAGTTCGTCCGGGCTCTTTCTCTCCCTCCCACTCCCACTGGCTCTGCCACTACCTCTCTTTTTTTTTTTTTTTTTGCGGCTGCAATCGGGTTGCATAATGCCGCCAAGTTGTTGCCATGGCCTGACAGTTTCTGTGGTTGTTGCCATGCTCATGTTGCATTTATTGTTAACGCCGAGCGGCTTGTTGCTTTGTAGCCAGCAACAAGTTGGCCATTACTCATTCCCTTTAGGGTTGAAAACAAGGAACTACCTTGCTGCCACGAGCTTATCGAAACATCTAACACATACACAAGTTATCTAATGTCGCGGAATAGGGCCATAAGATCCCGGCCTTAGTTCCGCTGCCAACAAATCAATACGACACATAATTGGCTGAATAATAGTCAAATAATGGCCAGATCCAGCCTTGGCATTGTCTTCAAATCAAAGGCGAACTGCAAAACAACAAATCCAGTTCATACAATGCATAATGGTGCGTAATAAACAAGCTAACTGCCAAAGCAAATCAGCCGACGAGCGAGACACTCACGCATGGATAAGTCCAAGAGTTATTACTATGCGGCCAATGCGGCCAATGCGGCGTATGCGTAACGACGCCAAACAAATCGGCGAATAAACAAACTAACAAATGGAACGAACCAACAAAAAAGCGACGCCCACACGACGTCTAATGCGTTAAGTGTCGGTTAACTTGGCTAAATGGCTCGTGGATTTACGGTGCGTACTCACTGAAAGCATGTGGGCTTCCACCAAACACATATATCCATTCGCTAAGACTGCCTGGGTGAATGCGGCTTTCCTTTCGTTTGGCTTAAACAATGGCAAATTATCATTTTCTGGCCGGGTTAAGGGCCTGAGACTAATGCCTTAACCTTCTTCTTCTCGCTTCGATACTGAACAGAGCAGCCGAGGAAACAGAGAGTTCAGAGGCTAATTTTCACTTTGCCAAGTTCGCCGTCGCCGCCGCCGCCGTCGCCGTCGCTCCGGGTCATTTGTGTCTTTCTTCTTTCAACTTTTCGGCTTAATTTGCATAACAAAATTGCCAGAAGAAAAGAGCCAAAGAAAATCGACTAAAAATGTTTCAGCCAGGAAGTTGTTAGGTCTCGAGGCTGTTACTTTCATTTTCCACCTATTTTAGGTGGCCAAGTGCTGATGTGAAACATTCAAAGGGCTTGGCTCTATTGGGAAACTATTTAGCTCTCCCTTCCCAGTGAAGTTGCTTCCTGGTAAGAAGGGTATTCGAAGGTCTTAGGATATATTTTAGATCCCCTTGAATACTTTCTAAAGATTCTATACTGAAAAACTTACACCTACTCTTCTGGAAAATGCCTTCTTCTTCTCTAACTTTTTTCTGACCCAAAAAAAGTATTTGAAACATTTTCCTTTCTCTAAAAACCGGAACCCTGAACCATAAAATATTTAGCAAAAATCATAGCCAACCCCCTTAGGGCCATCATTAAATGATATGGGCCGAGAAATTCGCTTCTTACGTAAGCCCAAAGTTGCAGCCAACAATAAGATACAAAAACATTCCAGCTAAAGCCTAATCTCAGACCAGAGATCTGCATAATGTCTTGTTGCCATTTTGTAATTAAAAAGTTTACGGCGCCATAAATAAGAAAAAAAATTCACATATATGGTTCGCTTGAAGCCAATTGAAATGGCATCGAAGTGAGGTGAAAAAGTAGAAGAAAAAAGCGCGCGACAGCTAACAATTTACAATTTGCAAGTCAACTAATTAAAACTGCTGTCGCGAGGGAGAGAGAGAACAAAATAAGTCAAAATGAGAACAGCAATTGTCAAACACAGATGCAGGCAGTCGCCGACACAGACACAGAGGAAATTGGTCCATGCAAAGTTGAGTCAAGAGCAAGCGTAGTGCAATAAGTGGCCAAACTGACAGTTCATAAATACTATATGGCCAAAACACTTGGCCAGGCTCCAACAACGTTGACAACTCGAGCGGCTTTTTTCGGTCGCCGACTCGGACTCGGACTGGAACTCGGATTCAGATTCGGATTTGGATTCAGATTCGGATTCATGGCAGCCAAAATACGTGAGCCCCCGTATCCACACCGTATGTGTGTGGTGGCGTGGGGGTCGCCACTTGCCACTTGTTGCTTTGAACTTATTTTTCCACAAGGTCGCCGTGTCCAACTAGCAAATACAACAAAAGCCAGGCCAGGCAGCGACAACGACAGCAACAACAAATTAAGCCATAAATGCCTGCTGCACATGAATTTTTGTGTGTTGTTGGTGCTGGCGCTGCGTGTCCACACGCTTTGGCGGTCACCAGCCTTACCACAGCCCCGCCCCGTTCTGGGACAGCTCAGTAATTCGATCAGAGCGATAAATAATTGTTCGGTTCTGGCAAATTTTGTACTGGGAAGTTAACTTTTAGGAGAAACAAAAATTGTAATTTATTATAATTATTGGATGTTGACTAAGAACAAAGTTATCGGGTTATAATTTATATAAATTACAAAAGGATATTAATATCTTTCAAATAGTTCAGAAATTGAACTAATAAATTATTGGTAACAAAATAAAAATAACTAAGACATATTCAGCTCAGATTATGTAATATATAATACAAAAATAGTAATACAATAATTTGATCAGAGCTAGAAATAATTTCTCAGCTTTGACATATTTTTTTGGGAAGTGAATTTGTACTTCTCTTCTGATTCTTCTGATTTTTAATAGAATTTAATAGAATTTTTGGTAAACATATTTACATAATTTATTAGTATTGAAGATAAGAATGTTCTAAAACATATTATCTACGAGAAGTATTAAAAAATAATTTCAAATACACATTCCTTATTGGATAATCTAGAAAAAAAAGCCAGCAAAACATAGATAATAAACATACATCTATACATAAACATATGATCTATTTTCAGTTCATGAACCCTTTGTAAGCTTTATAAACCAAAAAGGAATTAGTATATTAAATAAATTAAATAATGTGACACATTGTTTTAGCAGAATAATCATTTAAGTTCTTGCTATAAAATTCCCTTAGTCAAGGGTTATATACTTAAATTCACTAACATAGCTCTAAAAGTTGACTTCCTACATTTTATAAACTAAATACTTTGGCAAAATAAAAGATTTATTAGAACATTACCTACACTTATAGAATAACTACGGTTATTTGATCTTCTTGGAAAGTAGACCAAAACTAGTTCCTTTATCCGATGATTGCCCCCCGACTAAGCTTAAAATTATATTTAGAATTTACATATACAATATATCAGACATATCTAGATTACCTTCTGGCCAAACATCAGCACCCATCAGAAGCCAAAGGCCAATGGCTCTGGCTTGAAGTTTACATTTTAAGATTTTGGCACTTGACTTAGTTCGATATGTACGAGTGTACGTATACGTACTGCCATTTATTGCTCCGATCAGGCGTTTGGCGATTAGTAACTGTATATTTGGTCGGGGGCAGCTGCAGTTATGATTTATGCCTGTAATTTGATAGAGTGCCGGCACGACAGACTTTTGAGGTACGGACGCCGTACCAATGCCAAGTGCTGATGCTGATGTCAAGTGTCAGATTACATTTATTTCGATATTTATTACAGAACTCAATTCAATTGAATGGAATCGAATTGAACGGTCAGCTTACGCAGCGGCAATTAATTTAATTAGTTTGGCCAAAAGCGGGACCGCCGATAAGAGGTTGAAATTTATAATTTATGCTAATACGAGACCAATGTCCCCCCGGGGGTATTTGCTCCGCGTTGCCTTGAATTCCAATAGCCAGCGAATAAGTAGAAACCCCAAAACGAATGTCTATGTCACAGGATTTAAACACAGTCAGTCCGGGCACAGACAACAGACAAAAAAAAAACGCGCTGACTGGAAACTAGAGCAGTTGGCCAAATGTCAGAAGCTTAGGCAGCAGCGGCAGCACTCTTTTCATGGTCAGTTTAAAATCTGCCGCGGCACACACGGCGTATGAGTGACGTGCATGCTGAGGCGTCACATTTGCCGACCACGAGCATAAATCAAAGCTCTGTTTACCGCTACAGCTTCACCCCACGCTCCTCACTAAGTGCCCGAGTCCTCGTCGCCCCTCGTCACCCCTCTCTCCTCACTTTCCGCTCTTTTCTTCTCCCCTGTCCAGCTGCATTTAATTAAATTTACCCGCTAACCACGCGTTTTGTCTTGGTCAACCTCTCTGGCTGCTGCTGTTGCTGCTGGCCGCAGAATATACATTTGTTATACGAAAAAAACAAAACGAAAATTGCTTTAAATTTTAGTAACGGCCAGCTGCAGCCTTAGCCGTGTGTATTTGTTTTACATCTCGCGGAATTTGTGGAATTTGGACCCGCAAGAAAAAAATATGTTGAATGGCTGTCTAATTGCCATTTTAAACAAATTATATTTCAAGTCCAAGCTGTCATAAATTCAGTGAAGCCATGCTAATATGAGATAAAAAATAATAATGCTCTGCATATACAGTTCTAAGTATTAAACCTAACTAGAAGTCACCATGATATTATAATAATAATAACAAAAATACTACCTTACTTCTTTATAAACAATGTGTGTGAAAATTAAATTAAATAATATATAAATTACTTATTTATATAGTTTGCACTTATGTTTACGGTTACCAATAAATATTATGGCTAATACAGTAACTATTATGTTATATAAGCAATAGAAACCACTTAAGCTATTTTTATTGTTTCAAATAAATCATTTTGCACATATGTAAGATACTGCCAAGGCTAATAAAAAACTAAGTTCTGGTTAATTGATTAAATTCATTGCTATATTTAATTCAATTTATTTGTATGTATTTTATATACTTGGAATAACTTATTACCAAATCATTTCTGTCTTAAAAATGAAAAGAAATAATTGTAATCCCAGAAGCAGTACTTTTTAGAACAATTTTCTACAAATAATAAATTAGATACTTCTCCCATGTTCTTACAAATATTTATTTATATATTTCCTATCCTTTCAGCACCACAAAAACGATGTGGGCGAGGTGTTTCAGGATGAGCAAAATATGGCTGCAATCTTGATGCGGCGCCACGTAAAAACTGGCGACTTGATAATGGTAAGTGGCTTAAAGTCAATTAATTGTAGCCGACACTGCCCCCGCACGCCTGCCAAGGTCACTCTGTGTGCAGTGCAATCAATGAACGTGCCACAAGAATTTCAATTAGCGCAAGCCATTAATGCTTGTTCTGTTACCATTTTTGTTTTTTTTTTTGTTACTATTTTTATTCTTGTTCTTGGCCTGTTGCTGGTGTTGTTGTTGTTATGACAGACGGCCATTGTTCTGGTCAGTTTTGGTGCTGTAGCTGGACATGCCGGCCATGTTGGCTGCTGTCGCACATTTCAATTTCTGTCTGTGCCGGCATGAGCATTACAATTAAACGCCCGTTGCTCGGAAATTCAGAACGGCCGTGGATAATTTGCGGATTTAGACAATTTCTGCTGATTAAGCATTAATTTATCGCCGCGAAAACGTTGCGACCAATCGGCAGCTGTAAATGTAAATTGCCGGCTTTGAAAAGCAATGGAAATAGTCAGGGTCGACTAATGGATACCCCAGACAGCAGACAACAAAATATATCTATAAATATTTAAATATTTGTAAGGCCTACAGATATCCTTAGTGCCTAGTCTTATATGCTTTTTTTCTTAAATATTTTTTGTGGCCACCACCTTGGGCCAATTTGACAGGAGTGATGGCGCATGGGCGATAATGCCAAGATATATAGCATTAGACAATAAATGCTCATGTTGTTAGAACAAGCACAATCGTTTAAACAAGCCGATATGCTTGAGAATCAACAGCAAATAACTTGAGGCCAATTGCTTAGCCTCTAACCGCAGCATTAAGAGAGTGTTACCCTCTTTATTGCCAAAAAAAAAAAATACAATCTACTCCACCTTTTGGCCATTATTGAGGCATTTCCTCACCGCTCCCACTGAAGGTCGCCATAATTCCCAGTATTATGTGCCATTTCTGTTTATGCTCTTATTTAATATCCAATTTTTATACTGTTGCTGGTATTAAACTAGCATCAGATAAGTTCTGGTGCCGTTTAATTATAAGACAATTGGCAATTAACATTACGCGAGCGGAAATGGAACTCAATATGAGGCGGGAACGAGTTTGTTTTTGTTTTTTTTTTTTTATATTTTTGGCAGGGAGGAAGTCTGCCTTAATTACCGGCCATTGTGTGTGAGATCTTTTCTCTTTCATGGCGGCGGCGGGTGGAAATCGTAATCAGAGTTTGTGGGAAAAGAACCGAAGCCGAAAGAAACCTTTTGAGGTTCGCCTGCATGGAGAATTGCACAAGCAAATGTCACAATTCGGTTAAATTAATAATCAAACGGAGAGACCAATATAATCGGCGAAATCGTAAAGTGGCCAACAAATGTTGGCAAACAATAAGGTCAATAAACAAGCATCGTAGACAAAAGTCTTGAGGCTTCAGCACTGACTCTCTGCCTCTCCTCGTTTCTCCTTTTTTATTTTTGGCAATGTTGTTTGGGCTTCGACGACGTCTGCTTGGATTTAATTTGTTAAACAAAAAATGGAGAATAGGAAAAAATGTATTTTTGATAATAATTACAGGCAACAGCCAATAAAAGGTCAAAATACAATGTCTGGCCCGGTCTGACTTGACCGACTTGTTATGGCCAAGTGCGCCGGGCCGCTGCTGCTGCTGTTGCTGCCGCTTTTGCTGCACTGACAGACACAAAAATTCATAAATAATATGTAGAAAATATACAGCACACACATATGTGTATGAGCATGAAAAATGTTTACTGGCCGCTGCTGACATTTCGAGGTGCAAAAGCCGGCGAAAAGTTTCGCAATTGGCCGATGGCCCGAAACGCAGCTGGCCACCATCTGCTGGACATTGGCCGCGCTGTCCAAATCCGATGATGCGGCGTCTTCCGGCTTGGCTGTGACCTTAAACGGACGGGCTCTTCAAGCATCTCGTATCGCGATGCTGCTGTCACGTTGTAATTAACAAAGAAGTCATCGCCATCGCCAACGCCAGAAGATGGCCAGGTTGTGTAAGACTTCTGGCCATTTGGTTTGCCATTAAACTGAAACAAACAATGCCGACAAATTAAGTTGCAGTTGCACTTAAAGCAGTCTCCTGCGGATCCGAGTTTACAGTCCATATTTATCACCATTTAATTAAGTACAAGCCAAAAAGTGTTTTTGGACCATAAAAATGTGCAACTTACCTCTGACACAACTTGTTAGAAATATTTTAAATATTTTACAACAGGGGGGCGGCAGCAGCTTAAAACAAATCTTATTTATTTCTGTACCAACGAACGAAAGACTTAAGAAACAAACTCGCTTGCAAAATGCGTTCAAAGGAAATTTCAAGCCCGTCAGCGATTTAATTTAATTTAAACTTACTTAACTGTGGACTGACACGCACTATTCGATCGGTAATCCGTACATTTGTTGTTATTCTCCATGGAATGGCGGGACACGAAGTTATATAGTCTTCAGACTATTGAATTAACTCCATTACTGAGCTCGGACTTTAAAGGTTCTTCACGAGTTTCCCACACTACTTAACAAAACGATGCAACCCAAAGCCATAACCGAAGTTATTCATCATTTTGATAGCTGCAGAGATCTGTGTGGGAAACGAGGCGGCACACAAATCGAATTTGATTTAATAGGTACATGTCAGAAGTTGAAGGTCGTCGTTGTCTTGAGTGACCTGAAGCTGAGTATATAATACTTTATGTGTGTTTGCCACCCACTGCCAGTCGAGGTAATGTATCCAATTTGTGTTGACATTGACTCATTAACTCTCACACACCAAGGAAGGGAAACATTTACATGCGAATATTAATTTCATGCCCAATTACACACTCAGTAACCGAACTGTTTGCCTTGCGAATAGCTCCAAAAATTGATGACAACCATTCAGGAGAAGATGGCTAATTGTTTAAGCCAATTACATTGCCGTCCCCTCTAGGAATTTATCAAAACGAAACGAGCTCAAGGGAACCACAAAACAAATTGTACTAACAGCTGGGCAGCTGGCTAACTGGGCTTTATGGTTTACCCATCTTTTATGTTCATTTGTTTGTGCACTTGAATAAATAAAGTATCTTTTTGTGTGTGTGTATTTTCGGCGAGTCCGAGCTTGATTAATGCTAATTGCGATGCGTGCGGCCGCTGATAAATTGGAGGCAATGCCGTTGCATCTGTGATGATGAATGCATCGGATGCATGACTGCTCTCGACGGCTAATTACACCGAGGCACCGAAAACGATTGGCCCTGAAAACAAATCCAGGAAAGTCATGAAATGCATTTCAGCCACCTTTCACGGCAGCTTCTTACGTAAGAGGCAGTGCTTTCGTGATATGCATCTCTCTATTAATGAGTTTTTGAGAAAGATATAGAGAGAGGGTAAGGGCCGCCGTCAGGTAAAAGTATCTTCAGTTTAGTTGAAACCAATTTCATCGCTTAAAGGGGAATTTGTAGATCTCATTAGGTAAGCTTGGGGGTTTCCGGGTGGTTTTCTTTTCTTTAAGAGGTCATAGAGACTTGCTTTTTAGGGGAGTTCAAGATTATCCTCTACCTTTTTTGTCGTTGAAGATAATCTTGACACATTATTGGGTAATGCCTCCTAACATCACAACCGTTTAAAGCTATCTTTCTTACCCTTTTCAAATCCCTAAATGGCTATAATATTTAGACATTATCATTTGTACATCTTTTTCGTGAATTAACCTCTCTGTTTGAACTTTATCAGTCACACCCACCTAGATCCACACTCCCCGCCCGATAGCAAAGGCGATTTGCCCTTTTTTTTCCTCCGAAACACTCTTGACATTTGACAACTGCTGGAAATATCAATATAAACACTGCCATTTGTGCAAACAGAACGCTGTAAACGGCAAGCAGAATTATTAGGTAGCCACGGCGACATTTGGACACGGCTCTCAGCAGCATCGCTTTTGGCCAACTCTATTTGACGGCAATAGTGGCGGCAAACGGCGACGTCATCATTAAGCAACGTTCATGTCCAACAAAGTGCCAAAACGGGTTTCCATTCGTCTCGCGAGAGCGTCTTCTTCTCACCTTCCCAACTAATTGCTGGCCTTGATATTTACAAAAGAGTCCAATGTATGCATATAGTAGATAGTTGCTCTTCTTGGCTGGCAAATTCTATAACTAAATACTTGGCTGACCGCCGATTTGCATTAGCCGCGCAGCAGCAGCAGCAGCATCATCATCAAAGTGTTAAAATTGCACAATTTATGGGCCACAGTCTATTGAATTGACATTCAGCCCGGGCCATCGCAAGTATCTCTGCACTTGCTATTTATGCGCCGGCGACATTTACAAATGTTATACAATTTGATGGCTTTATTCGTTTCGACTCCTCTGGCTGATTAGGCTCGATCCGGCTCTAACTCTGGTCATTGTGCAATGAGGCTCGGTCTGAGCGAAATTAATGCAAAATAGTTTTGCAAATTGCTTTGGCCACCCCGCCCTGGATATATATCTGCAGAGACTATGTATAAAGCCTTATGTGGACGACACAACCCCCAACTGCTGACGAGTTTGTTGCCCAAGTCTTTCGGGTTTTAATTTTGCTTACAAAAAAAAATAAGAAAAACAACATAAAACTGAAACTAAATCGAGTCGACATAACAACGAGCATGTTACCAATATTCATAAGTGCCAGACAACTTCAGTTAGCAGCTCGTATGCAGATCGGGAGATCGGGAACGAAATCTCCTCCAGCGTTGGCCGCGTGACACGCGCCACGCCTGCCCCGAATACAAAGGATTAAATGCCGCCGTCTCTTTTTTTTTCAATTTTATCCCCCCGCTGCTCATAGTTATTATTTAATCAAAATGCACATTTTTTCCTCCGTTTTTTTTTTTGGGAGGGAGGATTGTGTCTGCAATTTCCTAGAGAAAAATGTTTTTTAATTGGTGCAACGCGATGTGGCAAGCAACCAGATGATAACAACATTTCTGGCGGGTGCCGTTCGCATATATTGCATTTTAATAAACGGCCAGATATCGGTTACGTCAAAGCTTGGGAAGGGGGTAGCCGGGCATTTTCACGCTTTAGATAGCCAAATTGGGTAAGATACTCGCTGATGGGGTTTCAATTTTGGGGATTTGGTATCTGTCAGGGGATCCGATTTCAATTAAGCGGATTAAGCGAAAGGAGATAGCTATTAATCATGAAGTAAAGAAATTAAAATAAGTATGCTTTCATAGGTAGTTTAACCATTTCTTATATTTTTAAGATTGTTGTAGATCTAGATTGTATATCGTTAAAAAATTCTCCTACTGGATCGGAGAAAAGATTATTATTAAGTTTTAAGGTTAACAGCAAACTATGTGTTAACCAATAAACATAGAGAAGAATTCTCTTCTTAATTGTAATGCTTAATTATAATAACTTTTCCTAGTTGTTGACAAAGAGATTAATATTCAAGTAAGCCCTGGAGATATTTATATCCAGATAAGATGAATGGAAGAATTAATTCCATAATACCTGGAGGTCACCTTAAAGATTTCTAAATCCAGATTAGATTGAAGCGGAGATTGATTCTTAAGTATCTGCGTGGCAAGGCCCCCGAAGCCTTGTAGATATTTAAATCCAGATTAGATGTGGGCAAAAGATTGATTCTTTGGTATCTGAGCTTAGCACCATCGTGCTCTTGTCACACCCAGCAGCACCCCAGCCCCAGGCAACCTTGACAGACCTTCACTTCTGAGACAGTTCTGAGTGCAAGGATAACCTGCGAACAGTCAGTCAGTCAGTCAGGCCCGATTGTGATGTTGATGTCGATGTCGACTCCACTTGACTTTGACATGCAGCAGCTCGAACTTCATTAGGCCTGCCCCTGCCCACTTGGACCAGGCGATACTTATAGCCGGAGTTATTGGAGCGGCAACTTGAAAGCGCAGGCGCAGTGGCAGTGGCAGCGCTGAACTTGCAGCTCCAACGCACCAAAGATCGCAACAAATTATGCTGGAAACCAAAAAACGAAAAAAAAAAAAAGCGAAACCAAAACCGAAACACGGCAAAGTGCGTTCTAGTGGCAGATACATTTTGTGAGCAAATTAATTTTGATTGCTTTTGAGAGCCGCTGTGTGGGCCAAGTTCTTTAGCCATTGGCCACCACTGACCATGGGCGGTGGCCACTGCTGTTCAGCTGATTTTTATTCTTTTATAAATATTCATTGACCAGTTGGAGCCACAACAGTATACAGATACGAGTTCAGAATCTTGGAGTGGGCCGACTGCCAGAAGGTGGGCTCGGAATATTTTTAACGAGCTGCTTTATGTAAACAAACTGTTAACACGGCCGGTTTCTCCCCTCGATCTCGATCTCTCTCTCTCTCTACCTCTATCTCTCTCTCTGTCTCTAAGCCTTAATATCCGTTCTTGTTCTCATTGTCGTGGCCGTAGTTTACGACTACATGCACTCGCAACGAACAGCGATCTTAAGAGCCGATTAGATTTAACCTTGACCAAGATGATAACCAACAAAAAAAAAATAATACAAATAATAATAATAATAATACACACCTTAACGCATTTCCATTGATGGCTTGTCTGGGCAACTAACTATTTCTAAAAATCAACAAAAATCAACCTTGATTTTATAATGCATGCTTTTCATATAAACGACGCCCAAATACGTACATAATTCTCGTAAATCGTGTTTCATTTGCATTCGAATTAATATTAAATACATTTCTGGCCGCGTGTAAGATGGATTTGAGGTGTCAGGCGACTTCTATTTCAATTAACATTCATTTTCTGACGTCCGCCAAGTCATGACTATAATGATGATCGCTGGCTGCTCTCCAGCTCCTTCCGCCCGGCTCGGGGGCCAATGTTCGTGTCATGAATTTGCACAAATTATGCTAATTTCCCGAAATTACAAACCGCAAAGTGCTTTTTTTGTTGTTGCTTCTGTGGTTCGACGGTGTCTGCCTGCTGCTGCTGCCAATTTTTGGTATTTGCACATTCGAACGCTTTGATGCTCTGGGGGGCTAAACCCAAAAACAAATACAAAAAGGTGTTAATTTTGATTGTAAGTAAATTTTGGTTCACTGAACTCTTTTTTTCTTCTGTGTGGCGTGTCACATTATGCAACCGCTCGCGCTGCCGTTTGCTTGATTATCTAGCGATCATTGTGTAGAAATATTATAAGTAGAAATGATTTACATTTAATTGAATAGGAGAAGAAAAAAAAAAAGAAACGAAAATATCATCACAAATCAATCAGGCTCATTGTCAGTTGATTGCAATCGCGGGGCGTTTCTGCAGGTGCCAATCAGGCTGTCTGTCTATCCGTATCCAACAGATACGCGCACTTGTCCAAAATATTGTGTGAAAGGCTACTCTACTCCACTTTGGAGAGAAATAGAAACCGATGCTAGAGCTGAGGCTGTCTGTAACTGAAACTGAAACAGAAAAAAAGCACCCGTGAGCGTAATGCCAAATCAGCTCACCTCCTTTACCAACTTCACCGCCCCCCAACCCCCGGTTGTGGATATATAACAATCGTGTTGTGGGTGATTACATAAACAAGACAACTCGGACAACTTTATTTTGGGGCCAGCTGAGAGCAGATACCCGTGGCGCAAATGTATCTTTAGTGTGTAAGCTGCGTGATTTGAAAGCAATTTGCTGTACTTCCCCCTCGCCATCCCTGGCTTTTATCCCCTCCCAGTGCCGCCGCACATCTAATGCACTCTATGCCTCCACCATTGAACAATACACGTAATTGGCCTGGCAGCACTTGCCGACAGGCGGAAAATTGTAAGGTCCATGATTATCGTAAAATATTTGGATCTTAATGGGAGCATAGATATGGGAATTGGAAATGGAGGAAGTGCTTGCGGGGAAAATTTTTGGAAGATTTTACAAGCCCATATTAAAGTTGATACAAAATGAAATATAAAAATGGGTTAGGGTGTTATGACACTGCACTAATGACACTTGTTAATTTCATTAGATCTTTATTTGTCACAGGCTAGCCCTAAAAAATGTAAACAGAATAGATTTATGAACAAAAATAAGGTTTTAAAATATATATATAAAAAATAATGAGTATAATTAAAATTAAAAATAGTATAGAAGCTTTTTTATATAAGTAATAAATCAGCTAGGGAAAAAAGTGGGACCATGTCCTCTTTACAAAAAAAAATGCCATCATAAAACCCTCATTGCACGAAACCAACAATGCAGTGTCATAACCCCATTAAGTAGAGCTGGAAAAGTATCGAAGTTTTCGATGTTTTTTATATGTAAACATCGATTAATCGGCCAAGGAGATGCCTTAGCTTTATATCATATTTTTCACATCTGTCTTATTAAAAATTAATCCTAAATATCAATTTGATTTCAAAGCAATTATGTTTCCATATAATTTCCGATTTCATCAGTTTTTTTTCTTCATACGATTTCCCAAGTAAAAGCTTTTTATTTCAACTACAATTGAGAGGCAATTAATCGGTCACACTTTCAAGACACTGAGCCTAAGTAAATAAATCGTATTTGGGTAATTTATTAATTGGTTTTTTCGCATAAATTGCGTTCAAGGCGAGGCGTTGGAAAAGCTACACACAGCCTAACACACACACACACACATACACACGGGGTAGTTACATAACACACGTACCAGAACTCTAACAGCGAGACAAACTTACACCAAAATACCCCAAGCATTAAGTAAGTCTGAGGAAAATAAAGCACACAGGCCGAAATAAGCACAGCACACGCCCAAAATGCTACGGCTAGTTTCTTTTCGGTTTTCCAAGTTTTTCCTTCAACTGTTTCTATGTTTCGAGGTGGAAATGCGGAAAGCGCAACTAACGCTGAAACACGAAAAATTTGTAACTGGCACTCGGTTAAGTGCCCCCCAAGCCGGGAAGGGGATAACATTTGCCAGCCAGCCGCGTAAATTAAAAGATCTGCCAAATGGTAAATAAAATAAAATTTACGGCGTTGCCACATACAGAATTTATGTCGCTGCCTATTTATTATTGTGTTTTTTTTCAGGTGCCAAATGAAGAGAAGTTGAGAAATCGGAGGTTTCCTCCTCCGAGATTGAGATGTTTGCTCAGCTCTTTTTGGCACCTTTTCTCTCTTTATTGCTGTCAATTTACTTTCAATGTGAATGTCAGGCATTTATCTCGCACATTTATCATACGCACTGTGTGCCAAAAGCCATTTAAGTGTCGCTAACTCAAATATTTATCATAATTCAAGTGCCCAGCAAGATGCAGCTCCAGCTCCAGCTCCGAACAATTTCCATGGCACTCGAGTTGCATTTTGAAGTGGAGCCGGGCTTCGTCTTGCCGCTGGTCTGGCCCATGTCATCAGTGGCAATTTGTTGGCTGGCTTTGCCTGCAATTTGTTTATGGCACATGTCGCTGTTGTTGTTGTTGTTGTTGTTGCGGCTCTGGCTGGTTACCTGTTGACATTTAAGTGAAGTCGCGTGTGCGGGGGGACATTGAACTTTGGCGTTTTGTATTTGTTTAATTTCGTTTTCTGGCATTTTCCATAAATAAATATATTGAGAGCAAAACCAAGTTCGTTGCCTAAGTCATTTGTTTGCTTGATTTGTAATGGGACTACCATGGGAACCGGCCTGAATTTCATTGAATTCCAATAGCACCCATGTGATTCCATCGACAAAAATCAATACAATAAATACTTAGCTGACTAAGCTAAGCAACTCACTTCCCTTATGCATATATATAGTATATTTAACTTGGCGTGATCTCAGCTAGTGTTCAGATCTCACAGTCCCCCACCGGCTTTACTCACAGTTAATATTATAATTATAGCATTATGGCCAAGATTTAATTAGCCCAACTCACGCCCAAACCAAGTGGGTGTTCTGATGATCGGATAAACCAAACGCCAATTAAAGTTGAAACGGAATCGTAAGCAAATTGAATCGAAAGCATTTAGGTGTCCAAATGTGTTTAGTAATTTAGTAGCTAACCTTATTCAAGGCCTTTGGCCCGCTGGCTCTTTTATACTCCGCTAATTATTGCAATTACAGAGGCGATAAAAACGAACACAAGTCGAAGAATAGTGTGGAAACATTTCTTATCTAGATCCCAGATGATTTGCATAAAATGTGCAACTATGCAAATTGCAGCTAATTTTTATGACTTGGCCAGCGTCATTCAAACGCAACTCATATTCATATTTGCTGAGTGCAGGCGCAAGCGCAGACGCAGACGCAGGCCAAGAATGTTGGCTAAAACAAATTCAATAAATTATTTAAATGTCCGTCGGTGGTCGGGCGGCTGCTGCTGCTGCCCGAAACGGAGTCAGTCGCCGGTGTCAGTGGTTTGACAAATGTCGATGTTAATTTAATGTTATTAATGCAAGACTAGAAAAAAAAACTCTCTAACTACCCAGAAGATAATTGTACCTTACCTTACCCTCCTTCTACCTTAATTAATTAGCTAATTCAAACCTTTCTCACCTTCTCCATTTTTTTTTTAGGAGGGCAGCATCGGTCACGATCTGGTGATTAAGCCTTTGCCGCACGAACTGAGTCCCAATCCCGAGGAGTCGCACCACATCATCTTCAAGCGAGAGGCAACCGCCGCCGAAGAGCAGCTTAGTGACTTTGGTGAGTATCTCCTCCTCCTCATCATCATCATCATCATTCGTAGCCCCTGAGAAGCAGGGTACATTCTTAATGGGCTCATTGACCCATAGAATGCCATAGAAAGCCAAGCCACCACGGTCCATAAATCTCCCCCACAGAGATCGACGTGAGGGCGATAGCATTTCCTGCTCGAAAATCGTAAAAGCCACACAAGAGTTCAATGTAACAATTCGCCCTTCGCTGAATGCATTTACCCCTTAACAGTTGGTGGCGCCAAAATTCCAGCCATAACCAACGATATAAAGTTATTTATTTTATGTCTGGGATTTCTTTACCCGACAAAAATTGCCCCCAAAAATTATACTCAATACAGTTAAACTGTACGGCTACCTGACTTGTCAGCTTCTTATATCATAATAAAGACATTCCAACACACGATTTTTGCTTAATTTTTTGTTGCTTAATTCACCATTTCCGGTTATCTCATATTTATATACACAGCCTTCATGGAACCCGACGATCTGCTGGCCAGCGAGAAGCTCGAGAAGCTGCAGCGTCGCCAGCGTCGCAGTCGACGCAGTGCACCCAAAAGTCCGGACTTCGAGGACCTCAACGATGAGGATGAGGGCGCCCTGGAGGCGGAACCGCAGACCTCCGAATCCCGGATCCGTTCGCGCCGTCAAGCCCCGTATATCATCTATCCCGAGGTCCTGGTTATCGTCGACTACGATGGCTATCGGCTCCATGGCGGCGATAATTTGCAGGTACGTGTGCGTGACAGGGTAGCCCAATTGGAAATCCAAATGGATAGAAAATGGGGGGAAAAAAATAAGTAATGGCTAAAACAAAATAAAAAAAAAAGAAAGAAATTAAGAGTCGGGGCCGCGAATGAAGTTGTTTCGATTGCGGATTGCAGACAGCCCCGGATTGTCTCTGCGTGTGTTTGCGGATTTTTGAACGCGATGCCGTCGATAGCGTCGCACCCAATCCAGCCCCGAAGGGGATTTCGTAGTCTGAGGCTTTTGTAAAAGTTGTTTCTTTTTTGTGGGTCTCTTGGCCGCTACATGTGTAGATATTATGCGAGGCAAGACATATGATAGATAGGTCTGGTTGAAAGTGAGATACAAATACCCAAAGGGGAATACAGCCGAGTTATGGCTGATATTTTAAATAAAAGTAAAGAGATATCTTCAGGATTTGTAGAGGCAAACTTAGACATTCTTGAGCAGCCTTAGTTCTTTATTTATGATGATAATTATTATGCACATCACTCGCTCGCTGAAGATTTATTTGTCTGTCTGTACGGGGTGCGTTCTAGCTTGTAGGAGAATCCCAAGAATAGCCCGAGATGCGGCTCAGATGAAAGTCCATCATGGTGATGAATGTGTACGTGCACTATATTCCATGTTATATTCTCCATATTCCACAGGTCAAACGCTACTTTATCTCGTTTTGGAACGGCGTGGATCTGAGATATCGCCTGCTGAAGGGACCCAGAATACGCATCAGCATTGCCGGCATTATTATTTCACGGGTGAGTTGTCCTAAAAAAAAAAATCAATATCCAGCGCGATCGTTACACAATCACAGTAGCAGCCGCAAATTCAACTTTCATTTGGGCTAATTGAGTAATCCATTTGGGTAGCTCAACTTTGACCCCTGACTCCAATATGGGGGCCCGCTTGCCAAATTGGGGCAGAGTGGTAGCCGCAAGCAAGCACCAAATGAACTGTCACGATCTGGGAATCTGGCAGAAAATAGTTGAGAGAAAAAACAAAAAACAGGCAGAAAAAACATGCAACGCATGCGCTTCGATTCGTTAGAAAAAATGTGAACAATCAATTTGGTTAAAGCTAGGCCAACAAATTTTAACAAGTTTTTTTTTGCAGTCGGTTTGCTTGGCTCTGTGTCTTGTGTTCACTCGTGCCTGCTTTCAAAGCCTTGCTAAATGTGTTTTTTCTTTTAGAAATTAGCAGCAGAAATATTTTATGGGCACGCGAAGCGAGTTAGCCAGAAGAGTTGGCTTTAACCTTCTGGCTAAGATGTCCTAAAATGTAGAGTAAGGGAATTGGGGTAGCCTTATTTGAAATGTAATAATATGTTTTTTGTAGAGGCCGCTATATGCTTAGTTAGAGATCAAGTCTTTGGTTTAATTACCTTTTAAATAAACAAACATTTAGTGTCTCAAAACTCATAAAACTTAAAGTTATTAAACGATAAAAAACATAGAAAATATACCTACTGTAAAAAGCTATGTAGTTTGATCTTAAAAATCCCCGCTTTATGCTTGGTTTAAACAATAATATATTGATGATAATCAAGCTGCTTAAAGCTGGATCCATCTGAATATTTTAGAACCCCTGGCAGACATTTATGACTAACATAATAGCCATAAACATGTGTCTGTCTGGTTCCCCTTTACAACGAACAATCAGTGGTGTTCGTGAGTGATCTCTCTGATCTCTGTTAACATCTTTCACTTATTAACATTCAACTAATTTGATTGCGTAACCGAGAGAGCCATAAAACACTTTGACAACATTATAGCATCGTGGCTTTGCTACCATTTCGCTTTGTCTCAATCTTGGACCTAGACTTTCTCACACAAATCAGTTCGCCGTCGGTTCAGGAAGCCATTTGTCGAGCGGTCGAGAGCGGCAAAAGTGTAAGAGAGAGAGTGGGCCAAGTGATGTGTGCAGGCACACGAAAGTGGAAAATTGGCACAGTCTACGGCTAGGAGCTGGGAGCTGGGAGCTGGGAGCTGGGAATGGGGCACCTGCAACACAGACGCCACCGGTTGCATCAAGCGGCTGCCCACACGACAACTGCTGCTCCGGCTCCAGCTCCGACTCCGACTCCAACTCCGAGGAGACAACGATGTCGACGGGTTACCCTAAGTACGTCAATTGGCTTTGGCTCTGGCTCTGGCTCTGCGGCAGCGGAGGCAAAAAATTATTTTCAGACCGCATAAATAATGCAACAGCCGCCGCCGCCGCCACTGCGACTGCGACTGCAACTGCAACTGCGACTGCGTGTTGGCCGTGGTTACATAATCTAATGGGCCACGCTAACTGCAGCCAGCGTTAGCCAAAGTTGACTCAGATCAGATTTTTTTTTCGGTTGGCATGTGTTTCTTTTTACTTTTTTTGGCCAATTTCATACACACACCAGACTTCCTCTTCTGTGCCCACATGCGTACGAATATCTCTTGGATACAGATAGACCTAATGTATCTCGGCATCCGTCGCTAAACAGTTTCTAAGCCGCTAATGAATGTTGCGCCAAAAGAAGAAAAAAAAAAAAAGTAAATATGGAAGTCGGGTAATTACTCAGAATTTGAGTTGGGCAACAAATTATTGGCCACACATATCCGATAAAAACAAGAAATCTGAAACAACTTTTTTGCCTTATTTATATCGGAAGAGATTTTGCCTTAGATAGATTGCTGGGCCCCGACAGGAGCTTGTACCGATCACTTTGCATATTTAAAGTCATTATAAATATGAGTGCGAACTTTTGAAAAAGCCCCCCGACACAACACCACTTGACCCCAATGGCAGTAACGAAACACCGAATGCCTTTTTCCAATTGCCAATCGCTTATTTCATAAAACAAAAAGAGAGACAAACCGAATGCACGAAATCCCCGAGTCACATAAATTAATCACCGATTGACAAATAACTAAGAGAATTACTTAGGCAACAACTTCGGCGGAGTGGCAAGATCTACGAGAGTTGTTCAATTAATTGATTCTAACTCGAAAAATAAATAAATAAGCCGCAAACAAAATGACAACAAAACGTTGCAGCATTAATAAGCCATAAACTGCGTAACTTGACCGAGTCAGTGCTCAGCACCGAAGGCGTTAAGAACTGCAAATCGAGGCATTATCCCCCCCTCCGTACCCTACTTGGGAGGCAGAACAATGAGCTCTGATCGAGTGCCAACCCAGTTACGGAGCCAACTCCTAAGAGCGCGAAACTTGGCCAAATCACAAATTCTAATCGAGTGGCAAGCGCTCAAATTACATTTGGCCAAGGGGGATTATTAAATGGTTTTATTTTTTCGCCTAGTATAAAGGGGTACCCGGAGAGAGTATTAGTCAGTTGAAAACAAAGAAAATCTCCAAGAAGTTTTAAAGAAAACATAAAATATATAAAAAAAAGAAGAGAATTCTGTTACAAATTACTCTAGTTAGGACTTAAATTATAATTAAAGCTGGCTTGCAAGTCACTCAAGCTCAGCGAAATCCAATACTAAGTAGCAGCCCGTCGAGTTTGTGACGTATTTCTCCATGTTCGCCACACGATACGCACCTAATAAATTGCGCATACGCAACGTTGCCGCTGTGGCCGCATTGAAATATGTGTGTGGCGCAAGCGCAGCGCCAATGCGTTCGACATAAAGAGGGGGACAGGCGGAGGCTGTTTAGCTTCTAACGGAAAGTTGCCCGCAATTAATTAAAATGTTAATTAAATGTCACAGATAAAGGTTCAAGTCAAGTCGGTAGCCGACTTAAGCTACCTACCCCCACGCCATATCACAAATCCCAAGCACTGATCTGATATATAGTGTTGGCTTTATAAATCTGTATCTATGGCTTGTTATGATCACCTGCAAGCACAACGCTATCAGACCAAGGAATTCCAGCAAGTGATTAATGGATCCGCTTGTAGAAAATGGATCGACTTCCTGCCCGAAATTCTGGGACTATCCCAATTGCAGCGGCAAATCGACAGTCGACATTCGACATTCTCCCAAGCGCCGACTCTTATCTCGACGACTCTATCTAAAGTGCCACAGAAATGCCAAATAATGCATGAGCGACACACCCAACCAAATAATAAAAAATATATATATTTTTCAAATTACTCTTGGCCAGTTCTCTCATATTTGCAAGTTGTCATAACAAATTCCTCGACTAACGAAGGCTCGGGATAGGGCACAGGCCAGGTGTTGGCCCCAGGGCACATTTCTCGCTCCGCCAGACCCATATCCATGTCCACATGAGCCGGCGGCTTATATATATATGTATATATATATAGGGTGCCGGTAGCCAAAAATGCAAGTGCCAGACAAACATAAATTGCATTAATGCAAATGGAAACGTGCCACAGAGTTCGGACATGGCAGCGGGCGCAGGCAAATAAATAAATAAACAAATAAATGGTTGCCAAGGGGGTGATGCCGGAAAAGCCGGAAAAGTCGGGGCACTTCAACACCCTAACGGGAAATGCTTATGACTTGTTATAGTCCGATTCCCACCTCTTACTTCGTAGCTCAAAAAAAAATCATGATTTTCGTATTTATTAATAGGTATTTCTGTTTCTCTCAAACACAAATCAAAATAATTGGTCATTCGCACGTCAAATGCTGATGTTTAATAGCTAAGCTGATGGATTATAATTATATTTTAAGGTAATTGGAATTATTTATAGAAATCATTAGTTATTTCAATTAGTAACTTTAACTTTTGTGAGCCGATTTGAAATAGCTTTCTTATAGGGTTTCTAGCAAAGTATAAATGCCTGAATATGAAAGGGGAGTTGTTATTACATTTAATTAATATTTAGAGGCCTGTAATCATGGCTTAGTTAGCTAGCTTAGAATACCTTAACATCTTTAAATTATTTATTTATTTATTACTTATTAATTCGAGCATCTTCCTCATGGACCTCTGCCTAGTTATAGGGTATTGCAAAAGGAAAAGTCTCCCCCCTATATCTTGACCCAAAAGCCTAACGGCTCTGCTGCTCTGTGGGTGGTGGCCCAATCCCCAAACTCAAAACTTATCCGCTGTGTGGGCTGCGGAAAGTCAAAGCGTATGTCATTGGGTGGGTGTGTGTATGTGTGTGGGTGTGGGCCAGTGTCCACCACCCTGTTAGATAGTTTAGTGACTAGCCTTGCGAAATGCTAGAAATTACAGGCAATTGCAATGACAGTTTTTTTTTTCAGTCACACTGGCAAGATTTATATGCCCGGCCCACCAAAGGAAAGGAGTTGAAGAAAAAACCGGAGCTTATAGCAGCGGCTAGTCTGCGAAATTAAATTAAAAAATATATAACATTTTCATTTTGCTTTTAATTACGCACAAAAGGCTATTGCAAAACTGTCGCAAGGCTTTAGTTTATTTTTGAATTTTTGCCGTACTTTGTACTCCATTTTTTTTCGGGGGAAAGGCAAACCGGTCGCGGTCGTGGCTTGGTTACATTTTAGGTCCTAACTGACAGTTTCTTTTGATAAGTTTTTTTTTTCTTTATATTTTAACGTGGCTTTTCCCGATTATTTGACAAATGTTGCCTCTACAAGTTGCCACTTGAATTGTGCAATCTGTAATCAAAGATGTGCCAGGTCATCCATGGTCCAGCCATCGCAAGTCCGGGAGGGAGAGACTACGTTCAGCTGTCTGTCTGTCTGTTGGTGGTCCAACTTCGTCTAAGGTTTGTCTTTCCCAGGCCAACTTTGGGGTGACGTTGATTGCCGTGTATGGTCGTTGAGGTCTGGGAATCACTGGCTCTGAGATCTGCGCAAAGAAATAGCTTGGACAACAATTAGGTTTGCATGTGGCCGGGAATTGCGTAATAAAATATATAATATGATATATTGAGGGCTTCCTTCTGGGCATCATATTTATCTAGACAGCCAATTCGCCTTGGAAAGAACTTACAGCTGAAATCAAGCTGATCAGCAAATAACTTGAGTGCTGAGGAGCATCTTCGGTGCTCTAATAAACCACTTAAAGTGCAATTATTTGTAATTTTGTGAATTCCAATCTGAACTCCATACGTTTGCCTTTCCCGCTCGGTTCTGTTCGGTTCGGTTCCAAGGCCACACAGTCGAAGCATTTAAAATTCTTGATAGTTTTTCGTCTGTCGAAAATTACCAAAAAATTCAATTCGAATTTTTGTTTATGTTTTCTGTTCATTTTTTTTGTCTTTTTGATTCGGGAGAACGACGTGCCCGCACTCTCAAATGATCAATGTGTCAGATCGTCCAGATCGGATAGACTTCGAGTGCGGACTGTTAATGTTGGAGAGCTCAGTGTGCCTGTGGACTTCAGATACAGATACACCCAATCGAGCGGATACGTTTTGCATCTCATTTGGCAATGCTGGTGATTTCCAAACTCCGTTCAGCGCGATATTTGTTGTGCTTGTATGTCTTTATGGATCACTTTGTCAGACCGTGTGTTCATTTCCTCGACATCTGCTGTCTATCCGGCTAGTTGGTAATTTATCAAAAAAAAACTTGGGAACCGTAGAAATACAAGCAAGCCTGCTGCCGTAGTATCTATCAGTATCTATCTCTCTCTCGTTCCGAGATTGTTTTGGTTGGCAAATGGCTGCAAATCAAATGTGTCAACCGAGTGCGGTTTGTCACTTAACTTTGGTTTTATCACCTGCAACGGTGGTGGAACTGGAAGTGCTGCTGCAGTTGGTAGCAACTGGTTAGCAGGCGGCGCACAGATTAGCCATGGAGCCCGTATTAACATATTGATTTGCCTAGGGCTCAAAGTGATTGACAATTGTGTTATTTTAATTTATGTAGCTGTCACTTTGCTCAATATCTGAACCGCCCCTTCGGTCACGATGCCAGTGAGCTTATATATCATATATAATATATATAAAGTTACTTACCAGCGGATTTACGACTGCTGAAAGTTGCCCTCGGATGTACATAACTGATGAAATTGCCACTGCAACCGGTAACTGCAACTGCAGCTCCAATTATGCAACGCACAATTGCAACTGGTTTTCCATGGTGGCCTAGCCTAACAATCAAAAGCAACGAAATTTAAAAGGAAGCCCACACGACTTTGACTTTGCTTGGTTCGATCGGTAATCCCCCTCACACACACGGAGAAAAATGAAATAAGAAACGTAGTGGAACGAATATTAAAGATTTATTTGGATTAAGAGAGAGACACAAAGCATTTGTCATCAAGAAATAAATGTGGCCTTGACACTTTTATGATTCTAATAGAGTTATGACACTGCATTGCTGCTTTCATTAATTGGAATGGGTTTTTCTCAGACTTGTGGGTTTTACTTTGATCTAGTGTCAACATATTTTAAGTTTATAGATATTTCTCATTATTCTATATTAAAAAATAAATATAAAACTACAAACTTAAATGTAATACAAAATATATAAACCAAAACAGAATCTATGTTGGTTTTCAGTGCAACACTGGCATCGTGATCATCTGCTGCATTGGCCTTATCGCTTGACTTGGCGGCATTTGCAGCACGTTTTTCACGTTCACTTGATTTCCGTTTCGACTTCGGCTTCCAGCTTCATTTTCACCATCGAATGGGCCATAAATATTTCATCCGAAGCTCTTACCATTCGCTCAGCGTCATCCAGCCAAAATGCCAAATCAGTTGCATCACAGCATTGGGATTTTGTACAAATATTTTGCCATTTTCCCAATGTACCTACCTGATGATGGCCCACTGTATGCATTCTTATGTGGGCCACTGGGTTTAATGGGGTTTTTTGAGTGGATTTTACGAGGCAATCTCGTGGAGATTATTTTGTGGGTAATATTTGGCTTTACGAGCATTGGGAAAAGGATAAAAGGTTACCAGTTCTGAGTTGTGCTCAATATATATATTTTTTTTAAGTAAGAAGTGATATTACATCAAGTTGTAATCTTAATTGTGATCTGTGGCTAGAGTTTCTCACATATTCCCATAAATAAATCCTTCAATAACCTTTATTTTGTTCTTCTCTTTAGGGTCGTGATGCCACTCCCTACCTGGAGCGTAACCGAGTGGGAAGGGATGCCATCGATTCGGCCGCTGCCCTTACGGACATGGGAAAGTATCTGTTCCGGGAACGACGCCTGCCCGTCTACGATATTGCCGTGGCCATAACCAAGTGAGTGGGCAGGTTAATCCGGTCAAGTTTACTTGTGTGTTTTGAGTTCTCGTTGCAGAATCGACAGTGAAACGTTCACCGAGCAGTTCCTTCCTCTCTTACCTCCTTTCTTTTCCAATTTCACCAACGATTTTTACTAAAGATATTCCAAGAAATATATAAAAATGAATATGTGTAATGTCTCGTACTCGTGTTTAGGTATGATATGTGTCGCAGGCGTAAAGGAGGTCGTTGCACCAAGGGCACAGCGGGTAAAAACAGATTTCAAAAAACCAATTTAAGGAAAATCCTAGATTTAGATTCTCACAAAAACACACCCATATATACACACATTCTCACACGCACATAGAACAAATGTCATTGCGGGTGTTTAACATATTTTAGCTAGTTTTTGGTTTGCACCTCCCGAGCTACAAGAAACACTAAAACAAAGTTAAGTTGACTAAATTTGCGTGTGGGTCTTAATCAATTACTACCATACCAAAGACACCGACACATATACACACTAAACATAGACACACAGACAATTTACAACATTTAAGAAAAAGAAAAAAGTTAATCTCGCGAAGCGTTAAACTAATTTGTGTAGCGGATCGGACCAAAGACCATTAAACCGGTTGATTTATTTAGTATTTTGTATCTGCTTTAAGGTCTCATTGGTTGCAGCATACATTTACATTGAGTTTTAGTTTAACATTTAATTTATGCCTCATGGGAATAAATCTAATCAATTTTTAGAGATTATTAACTATAATTTTGAAGGCATAACTTGGTTTTACATTGAGGTTTCAGCCTAGTATTTGATGGGTTTTACTTAAGAATATATAGCTTGGATATGGTATTAAGGTCTGGCCTTTAATTGTAGATCATAGTGGAAAAAACCTAATAAGCTGGTTATTAAGAGTTATTAGTTATGATTAATTATTTAATAGTGCTTAATTTCGAGATCTCTTCAGAATATGTATTACGAATATTTAAATGAAAAAGAATGAAGCTTACAAGTTGCCAAAATTAGTTTGTCACTGTAAGTTTAGTAGTTATATTTTTTTGATAAACATTTCTATTATTAATACTTTATTAAGAATAGCTTTAAGGAAGTTCTATTGAATTTTGAGGGCATCGAAGACTTCGGTTCTCCGTAGACAGGTCTCTACTATTTCTTCTTCTGCTCTTGACTCGAAAAAACAACTGCCACCAGTATGACTCAAAATATTTGTGCGCAAATGCTCTCGATATATGTATGATTGAGGCGAAGCGAAAACAACTATCGATCAAAACGCCGTGGGGAGATAATTGATTAAATGAAGCTGAAAACCCCCAAAACGAAACGAAATCTAAAATTTCTACGCATTTTTGAACAATTTTCGCCCGCAGACTCGATATGTGCCGTCGCACCTCCGCTTATGGTGAATGTAATCGCGGTACCGCAGGTAAAGACCCAGCCACTAGCTGCCAATTTGTTAGCCAACAACTGTACAGATAAATGCAAAAAAAAAAAAAATCATGAAAAGATTGGCAAAAAAGAAACACAGAAGTTAAGCAAATGCGTTAAAAATAAATAACATTAAAGGCGGCAACCGCCGAACCCAAAATGCGTCGCTCCATCATCAACAAAATCAAGCAAATTTAATTGAATTTCATGCACGTCTCTTTGTCTCTATTTTTATCCTCCCTCTATCTCCCTCTCTCTCTCTCTCTTTTTTGTATGCCTCTCTCTTTCTGAGATTCCAATTTCTTTGTGTGTTGTTTGTGTCTCGCACGCGCCTCTGTACAGCAAGAAGAACAGGAAATGGCTGCGCACATGCGCCATCTTGGCCGTGCTCCTCAAACTGTACAGTTTCCGGCTAAGTCTCAACTATTTTCTTAAGCCTTTAAATTGTACAGAATACTCTGTTTCTTCGACTATCGATCTGTCTTCGTCTTGTGTGTATATATCTCTCAATTTTCACATGTTTTTTCCTGCATTTGATTGTGTCAACTGCATGGAATGTTTACATTCTGAAGAAGGCTTCTCAAACTTTCGTTTCCGTTCTATTGTCAAATAAAAAACGTTTCCAAATATATGTGTCATATCTAACCAAGAAATATTATTCGAGTTTCAGCGGTATAAACTTATGAAAGGAGTGCTTCATGAATTGTTAATAAAAACAAACTTAAAACTACAAATTCTAGGAAAAGAAAAAGTTTACTTTTTGAATTTATATATGTAGTTTTTAAACTGAAAGATGGTTGTGGTATTTTTACATTTGTTAAGAATTTTCAACAGTTTTAAATAGAATCTTTATAGGTTTAAGTAAGCCATACTCTCTCTATTACCTTTAACTTACTAATATTGGTGAACTTTTAGCTATTATATAGCGAATCTTTATGGGCCGTGGACTAATCAATGGTAATTGTGACTAAATTTACACATTAAAATGCACCTACTAATTAATTGCTCTCTCACATCGATTCACTTACTCTCCTCACACCTCACACGCTTCTCTCAGCGGTTACAGTTATTATGTAAAAATAAAATACGATGGAAAAGAGAAAAACTAATTGCTTAGTTGCACATACAAAACAAAAAAAAAAGAAACATTAGATTTTTCATTTAATAACTGCAACAGCGTTTGGCGACTTGAAAAAATTGTCAACTTCCTGTTGGACAAGAGAGAGAAAAATGAAAAAGAAAATGTGTTTGAGAAAAACAGCAGCAACAAGCAACCAACTAATTGCCTGATTTCGGTGTGTTTCGTGTGTTTTCTTTCGGAAAAAAAGGCTTCGCTTACGTCGGCGGCGCATGCGTGGTGAACAAGCGACTGGAGAAGGTGAACAGCGTGGCCATCATCGAGGATACCGGCGGATTCAGTGGCATCATTGTGGCTGCCCATGAAGTGGGACATCTGTAAGTTATTACTACTTCACCAATAAATAATAAGAAAGTTATGAATAACATATTTTAAATTGTATTATTAAGTCATATAATTTTGTAGACATTTTCCCTGCATTCAAATCTCTTTCCTCTCCTAGTTTCTAAGGATTTACGAAGCCTGAAGCTTTCTCTGGCATTTTAAAAACCTTTTCTTTATTGAAATCGACTTTATTGCCACTCCTAAATTAAGACCATGTTTTTTTTTTGCAATAAATAAGTATGATTTCTTTGAGCTCTGTCCGTTCCTTGGTCGATTGGCAAGCGGAACCTTTTATCCACACCACTTCCACCAGAGACACACTCTATTTAACGCCCCAAATCCCCGATGGGGAGTTCATTTAGCGCCCAAACTAAAAAAAAACAGAAAAACAGAAACATGAATAATTTCCGCCGCTGGAAACTGGTCAATGAAACTCGTTTGCATTTCCGTTTGACATCATTCGGGGTGCAATTAATCAATTAACATTTTTCCCCGCTCAATCAAAATGTGTCTTATGCTCGACGGCCGTGTTTCTTTATTATGCTTCTCAGGCTGGGAGCGGTCCATGACGGTTCGCCACCGCCCAGCTACTTGGGCGGACCGGGTGCCCAGCGCTGCCGCTGGGAGGATGGCTACATCATGTCCGATCTGCGTCACACGGAGCGAGGTTTCAGATGGTCCGCCTGCACCGTGCAGAGTTTCCACCATTTCCTTAAGTGAGTTCGAGGGTTGCCTGTTATTGTTAGAGGATATTGCTTTAATGATTTAATTTGGCGTTCCCAGTGGAGATACTGCTACCTGCCTGCACAATGCCCCGCATGAGGACAGCGCATTGGGTCGATCGCTGCCAGGAACTCTTCTCTCGCTGGACGCCCAGTGCCGCAGGGATCGGGGCACGTATGCCTGCTTCAAGGACGAGCGAGTGTGCGCCCAACTCTTCTGCTTCGACGCCCAGACAGGATACTGTGTGGCCTACAGGCCAGCGGCCGAGGGCTCGGCCTGCGGTAATGGTTATGTGAGTATTTCTGAAAATATTCCCTTGAGCGGACAAGACAAGGCGTAGCCTCGGTTCCAAGCTAAACCGCACGGATTGCTGCACCGTCTCCGCTCATTACAAATGTTGACTTTTTCTCAACTTTTTCTTCACTTATTCTTCCAAAATTAACCCTATTACCCTCATGAATCCACAGCATTGTCTGGATGGTCGCTGCACACCACTGCCCTCCAATATTATTCCCGACTATGGACACAACTATCGTTTAGTATACAAGTAAGTACAGTTTTTTTGATGAATCCTTTAGAAGACTGTTTTTTCCAGTAGTTATGTTGTGTAAGCTAAGACTTATCTACTTACTAAAAAAAAAAATACAAAACACAAAAAGACACACAACTTTTGAGTACACACAAATACACTCAGAAAACAAATTTTTTAATATACAAACTTTTACACCTTTACACACCAATTCGAAAAAAAACAACAACAATACGCACACCACAACACAACAACAATCTGCAAAAACAAAAACAAAAACATAGTAAACTCAACAACAAGAAAGATGCAGAGGAGGATATTGAAAATAGTAGTGAGGAGACCGATTCGCAGGAGGATGATACTGAGACTGAGAATGCGAATGAGAACGAGAGTAATGAGGAGGAGCAGGATGAGGGCAACACTAGTAGCGAGGAGCAGGAGGCCAATCGGCAGGACAACAAAATCGAGCAGAGCTCGGCTGCTGGCAGCGGCTCTGCTGCTGTGCCGTCGACGACAACCATTAGACCCAAATCCAAATCGTTCGGCTATCTGCATCGCATTCTACCCGAAAACCGTGTCCTGGTCCAGACGAGCATCAGCAGCAGTGTCAGCAGCAGCAGCAATGTCGGTCCCTCAGTCACATCGTCAACACCCAAACCGACAACAACAACAACCACACAAACACCGAACCTATTCCAAATCTATACACACGAATTACGCAAACAAATCGAATACTATCTACACATGCTACAGACACAACAACATGCTACCAAATTGCAACCAGAACAACAGCAACAGCAGTCACAACAACAACAGTCGATAGTCGAAATACCCTTGGTACAAAAACAAAAACGACTTACAAATTATAGTGTAACCAGCAGCACCAGCAGCAGTAGCACCAAACCGAACAACAGCAAGGACGAGCAGCAGCAGCAGCAGCAGCAACGGCAGGAGCAGCATCAGCAGCACCAAGATGGCGGCCTGCCCGATGAGGAGAACGAGGCGACTGCCGGCATTCAGAGCAATGAAGCAATTGAGCGGCAAAAACGTAAGTTCCATACACCATCCACCACAACAGCCACAAGCAAAGCTGCGCCGATCACACCGATCACCGAAAAGACAACAACAGCATCCGCCAAACCGATAACCACATCATCATTCCTCGATGCGTACTTTAAAAAATTGCAAGCATTGCATGACGGAGCGGTGACGGCCACCACCACAACCACTACCTTTGTGTCGTCCTCTGTCAGCTCGGCCACATCCTCGCAACAACAGCAGCAGGAGCAGCAGCAGCAGCAGCGTCAGCAGCAGCAGCAGCAGGCGCAGGAGCAGTCAAACGGGGGTGGCAGCGCCTTTCTAAAACGTACGCCCAACCGGAGTAGTATTAAGGCATACCAAACTAGTAGTAGCAGTAGTAGTCCCCAAGAACCGACTACAAACTATATTGGCGACACCACAAACAACCTGCCAGCGGTGTTGGACAACAGTAACAACGGTGCATCGGCGAGCACCACGGAAACCGTCAAGACACCGAAACCGAAACCCAAAATCAAGACACAAAAACTAATACGACGCACACGAGTCATGTAATAAGGTTGCAAAGATGCAACTATGCGAACTTTCTCTGCTATCAATTAGCCTAAGCTACTACTACCTACTGCTAGCCTGAAAAAATAAAAACGAACAAAAGCAAACACAGATCACAGATCCAGAGAATGGAGAACCGAACCATCAGCAACCTTCAACGGCTCCCCCAACCAATCAGAATACAAATCCTAAACACACACTAAACAACACGCATCACACTCAAGTAAATGCCAAAACCGATTGAAACCGATACCGATACCGATACAGATACCGATTCGTTATCCTTGCGTGCGGTAAGCCCAAACCAATCCAGCATTCAGTCGGGTTATAACTCAGTAGTCTAAAGCTTGGCCCTAAAGTACGCTACGAATTATACAGTAGAGCATGGATTTGCGATAGTTAACTAGTAGTACTCCTATATATTCCTATTTATTACTCTGCTGCCTGCCTTTTTTAATCAATATTTATCAACATATAATCCTGGTTGTTGAGACGACGGCGCGTTGAAGTGCAGGGCCACACCAGAACGCATTCGTAACGGTCCATTTAGCTATAATATGGATTAGCTCGTATTTTAAGCATTTGGCATCTGGCATTGCATCGATCATATACTTAACTTTGTAGTACCGAACGGTAGTTCTTGAAACTTATTTACCTAATATCTTGGCATGAACTAGAATAATATCGAATTGCATTTCAGTTGAAATCATCGCTCGCCTCCGAAACGGCAGATAGTAGGGACATTCGCATTTACACATCCGCCGAACTCGACCTCATAAAGCATGCTTTCAGAAACCTCTCTCATTACCACAAAAATCTATCCAATAAATAAATCGAAAGATCAAAAAACTCATTGCTGATTTCCTCTAGTTCCTCTATTTTTCCAAAATTGCATCGAACACACACCAACAAACACCACACAACACATAAAGCCATAAAGTCGAAATTGAAACAATTGGCATTGAAACATGCGCACACACATACCAGCATAGAAACACTCAACACACACGCTCTATTCCTCACACACGCATACACACTGTTTGAAGGCAATATCAATATATATGAAACGATATATCAAAACATCTATAACCGTAGCAATTAAGTATTATAATTGATCAACAAGAATATGGCATGGATTCAGATTCAGAATAATTGAAATAAACGCATTCTGCATATTAAATATAAGGCAGCGAAATGGCAAAAGTGAAACAAAAGTAATTTGGCAGATGGAAACGCATGGATTGGAACACACGCACATACCACACACACCCACTTAATTACAAATAATGGTCGGCGTCTGCAAAATATATATCTATATAAACTGCATAAAAATATAAGCCCCAAAAAAGAATAGCTCATTGTTTTTGCACGCCCCACAAAATGCTTGCACTTGGTTTTTTACTAATCTTCTTTTGATTTTCATTCTCGTTTTCCCCGTTCCATTTCCGCTTCCGTTCCATCATTCCGCCGTCGCCGCCGCCATAGTGGTTAACTGGAAGCTGTTTCCGTTCTAGTGAAAGTGCAAAGCAGCAACATTGGGGAACGTTTGGAGCTGGCACGCGGACGTCACTGCCATCGAAATTGGACGAGGAAATGTTTGCAGTTAAAAAGTGTTTTTAGCTAGAATTTATTACTATTATTATTTCGTATAAAAACCTATTGATTTGTTGTTAGTTCTAGCCGCAACTAATTTAAAAAATATTCCCTGTTAAAAGCAACACAAGCAACAAACGCAATGTTGTTTCGTTCAGTACATGCATACATATATTATGTAATGATAATTTGTATAATTTAATTTAATGCAAATTCTTGTAAAATAGTACATATTATTCTGTAAAAAGTTCATCTACACACCACACTCACACCCACACACACACACCTTTTGGCGGACTACCTAAATTATTCTTTGACCCACAAATCAATCGAAAGGAAAACTATAATAATTATCCCAATTTCCAATGTGATAAACATATGTAATTTGTACTCTTTACTAAACAAAAAACAAAAATATTTATCATTTTCTATTAGAAAATTGCTAGAAAGGTGGAGAATTTTTCATTTACTTACCTTGCCGCACTTTGCCTACAAGAAAACTTAAAATATTCATTTCATTATTGTATTACCAATTTGTTAGAAGTCGAAATTCTAAATAAAAAAAAAAATGCATTACTCTATATTTACCTAGCCTAATGCTCTCTCTTTTTATATGACAACAAAAATGTGTAATAGCTAAGTTTTAGTTGTAGTTAAACTGAACATCGTATAATAAATGAAACTGTAAATTTATCACACACACACAAAAGAAACAAAATCATAAATTAAGAATAAAAATATATAATTTTACTTGTATAAAACAAAGTGAACGTGTTTTCATTACTGGATATAGTTTGGATTTGTAACTAGAACGGAAAAATGTGGGTAAAATGGGTTAAATCCCTGTTTAATGGAATGACACAAAATGTTGTTAGGCAAATGTTGCTAGGACCATGCTTAGCAACACCCACTGGCTCTGCCAACTTGTCGATGTTGCAAAGGTTCCGCAGGCACATCAACTTTAACCCTTGACTCCAAGGTACAATTTCCTTTAAATTGCGTTTTAAGTAAAAACAAGGCTTATTTTAGTCCAGCAAGATGATAACAGCATAGATGATAAAATTTATTCGTCGGCCAACGAGTACAGTATCTTATCGCTAGCTTAGAAAATGACACAGCGCTATAGCAAAGTTTCCAATCACCAAATATAGATATTTAAATGACCACACCAATTAACATGGTTGTGTAAATGAAAAAGTAGGTTAAAAAATCTCCTGGCAAGTCCAGCATTTCGGAAATTCCAAACTTGGAACCCTTTATGTTCCCCTTGGGCCTTCGGGCAGGGCAAAGTAACGATTGTAGGTGACCACATTCTTTATGAGAGCTGCCACGGACAACATGCAAACCATGCCAGCGGGCATCAGTTTGCCGGACCGGTTCCACCTCGCACCCATCAATCCGGCCAGGAACAGGGACGTACCCAGTTGGAGCAGGGGACGCGGCGTGTCCTGGGAATTCAGATGGGCGCCGTAGCCCAGCAGGGCTCCAAAGGCCAAGCCAGCGCCCAGCGATGGAATGGATCCTATAAATGCGTGAGGTTGCACAATAATAGAGTTTTCAATGATATTTTGCAAAGTAGGCCCTGCAACTCACCCGCCTTGGCGTAGCCCATGACTCCGCCGGCAGCCACCGTGGCAGCGTACACATAACCGAACCAATCTACCGGCATTTTGTTAAGTTTTGGTTAGATTTACCTTTTAATCTTTGTTTTGGTAAGAAATAGGGATGTCGGAAATATACATATATAATTATCGATATATCGATATTATCATAGCGATATTTTTTTATTTGGAATGGTATTTTGGTCATCTCTACTGGTTGGTCACTTTATAGACTTAGCGACGCCAACAAACCGCCAATGTTATAGTTTTGGTACTAATCAGAGGAATTAAGAAATGTAACATTACACTATTACATGAATATAGAAATTAATTATAAATTTCATTTATATATAAATCATCATAAACAAACTGTATTTCTAACATCGCGCCTTCAACGGAGATTCCCAGCAGTCGAAAACGAACAGCTGCTTATCAAAACAGTGTGACCAATGGAATCTCTTAGAACTCCCTCGAACACTATTGGCAAGCAGTGTGACCGCGGTGACAGTAGGCAATCAGCTTCCGGATGGCCTTTGACCAGCAGGCGTGAATTGGACTACGAATTGGCAAAAACTCAACAAGACCAGGAGCAATGATACCGTGGACAGCCAGAAGAAGGGGACACTGAAGTCTGAGAGAGACGCACCACCCACAAGCCAACCACCCAAACTCACAATAGGAATCGGGCTGAGGAGACTCGATTACACAACAAAATTATCTGTGCAGAGAGAAGTAGCAGGGTATCGACGAGTCAAGTCAAACAATCATTAAAAACTCCAAGCTTAATCCCAGTGAGTAGCTTCCGCATACTCCGTGAAGCTCTCAGGCAGAGACGACAGACACCCGGCCCAGCGAAGGTGCGCCCACCGATCGATGGCTATTTATAGCCGGGAACATGCGATTGCAATTGATTATCTGCCCTCTTCTTTTTAGCTCAGGGTCGCGCAGGCCGCAGTTTTCACTTTTATTCACTCTCTCGGACGAGTTCATTAGCGGACAATCACAATGGTTGTAACGGCCTCCACCTGCCGCACGGAGACCGTGTTCAACTACAGCTGGAAGGATGTTGTGGTGGCCTACTGGAGCCGCTATCCGAATCCCTACAGTACACACGTCCTCACCGAGGACACTATCTCGCGAGAGGTGCGCGATGGCAAGCTACGCTCGCGTAGACTGCTCTCCAAGACCAATCCCGTGCCAAGGTGGGGAGCTCGCTTCTACAACAATTTGCCGGTCAAGATTGTTGAGGACTCAGTGCTGGATCCGGTCAAGAAGACGCTCACCACATACACCCGGAATCTGGGCATGAAGAAGATAATGGTGGGTGATCGAAAATGTTTGAGTTATACGGCAAAAACTCCTCAGTTTTAGTTGGTTTATTATTAAGTGTTTTACTTTTACAGAACGTCGAAGAGATCGTCGTGTACAGCGAGCTGGCGGACGGCAGTACTCTGGCGGAGCGACGCGCCTTCGTCAGTTCGCAGGTCCTGGGATTCTCACGCGCCATCCGCGCCTTCGGACTCGAGCGCTTCAAGTCCAATGGCGTCAAGGCCTTTAACGGCTTTAATCATGTCCTGCGGCGCATGTTCCCGCATAGCCAGTTGGGAGGACAGCCTCACCAGCCAGCTATAGTGGCGCCAGGAGAACTGGCATTGGCCACATCCACCACGGCCACGACGTCCGTCAGCAGTCACAGCAGCAGCAGCACGGATAGGCTGAAGAGCGCCACCAAAGTGGGCTACGAGTTCTTCAAGGGCCACGCCTCCAAGATTGCGCAACTGTTTTCCGTCAGGAACTGAAGGGTGGATCGATCGACAAACCGTGGGCTCTCTAAAATGCCGTCGTTTGGTGCAGAATTCGAAGCCGGCGCGAACTTTGGACCTAGCTGGCCTGTGAGAAGAGGAGGTAATGGGAAGCGGACACATAGACGGAGACGGTGGACGGAGGCGTCGGCTGCTGTATTTTACATGTATTCCAAACTAGAAACCAACTTGATACTTTGCTGCATTTCATTCCGTGTGTGGCGCGTGCCAGCCGGCAGATCAGAACGGAGGCACTATTTGCTGAACACATTTATGCATCCTCTCTACAAAATTCTGTAATTATCTTAAGTGAGTGGAACTCTATTATTATTTATCACTTGCCGTTGAACCTGAAAGAAACAAAAATCAATACAAGACGTGTGTAGAATTTGGTATTTCTATAGTCAACTGTTGTATATTTTTATTTTCCAAAAAAAAAATCACACACACGCGTAGTAAATTAAATAAAAAAAATTAAGGAAAACAAATATAATAGCAGATTATTCGGGAAGAATGTGTGTTTGTTGTTATATAAGCCGAAAGTATAAAATGTAATTGGAAATCCGATTTAATTCATTATCTGCGCGCGAACTTCAGTATTAATCGATCGATACTGCAAATAATACCAAAAATACCACTGAAGTTCAATCGTGGCGTTGCCAGTCAGAAACAATACAATTTTACTCCTTTATAGCAATTTATTATTATTATTATGTATAGGGTTCTGTAAAGGTTTCTAAGCTTATAAGCTATAAGCTTAGGTTTCTGCATTTATGTTTTCCTTTTAAATGTAAGCTTCAGTTCTGGCTATTAAATCAGCTGGAGCGCTTGCCAGCACTGTGAGTTCACCAAAAGCTCTCCGCTGCTGGGCGGTGCTACCACTTTAGTCATTTATAGGGCCATTCCACTGCAACATTCTCGGGCTACATTCATTTTTCCGATTCCACTG
>JAEIIG010032952.1:0-39309 GCA_018904695.1 Drosophila parvula | reverse complement strand
GCAGGAGGCAGCAGGACATCGACACTTATTGTTATTAGCATCCCAGGATCGGGGCCAACATCAACAACAACAACAACAACCACCTGGCCGTGGCCGGAACGTGTTAACCTCTGGCCAAAAACGGCACAAAAGGGTGGCCAGCAGAATGGCCATTTCAAAAGCCAATTACATGCGCTTTTAAGCGTGTAAAGTTTTGTAATATGATTTGTTGGCCAGCTCCAATGTCCTCGTTTTTATGAGCATGTCCCTGCCATCGAGCAGGTGATATATCCACCGATATGTGTGTGGGAGCTATATACATGTATGTCCTGCTAATTATGTGTAATAACACTCGAAGGACACTTTTGGCAGTGCTCGGTAAACGAATTCTTAAGTGTAACCTACCCAGCATTTCATTATCTAAAATCTAAGTAAGTCTTGACTTTGTGGGTTTCACTATAACTTTCCACACAGTTTGTTGTAAAAACATATTTCGGAAATAAGTACCTCGGTACTTATCGATGCTTAATGGCGATAACCTCGAGAATCTGGCTTACGAGTACAGGGACGCGATCTCCAAACTCAATGCCTCGGATCAGCCTAATGGGAATCAGTTAACATAATGTACAAATTGTTGTTAGCAAGCTAATCCCGGAATGCATTGATATGCCATCCAATAAATGATATGAGCCCCCCCTTATAGAAGGTCTAATTATGGGGGAGTAAAAGCTGTGCGTCACACGGATGGGTGTTGCAGCGCGACGCGGTCATAGGGTTACAGCCCGCCTTGAACCACTTGCCAAATTATATTTATTCAAGTGGAATTGCAACGAGGTGGGCTTACAAGGAAAATGTAATAAAAATTTAAATTTAATTCAAGAAGAATATCGCATTTATAGCTATTAAAAGTAAAGGGAAATAATTGAATTGTTTGAGTAACAAAATAGATACAATATAATAAATAATACATTTAATATATGTATTTAAAATATACTCTAATAATATTCTTCGAATTCTTTCCTTCTACAAATTCTGTGATATGTGTAACTCTAAGAGCGACCCTCGTGCAGCTTGTGCATATCGTGCACGAATTTCAAGAGTGCTAAAGAAATGACATGCAAATTAGTTTTGTTCAAATGACTGACAAGTTGCAAAAGTGGGAAAAATGGCCGCCGAAATGCAGGGCGGACGGAGGACGGACGGACGGACGGACGTTGAAAGGGTAACGAAATTCCGGGGAAATGGGCCGCGAGAAATGGAAAGGGTTTCGAGAAAATAGAGTTTGCTCTCGCCACACAATGGAAGTGCATAAATAAACACGAATTTCCTTTGCCGCTTTTATGACCTCACTCCCATGGAAACCTCAGGACGCGAGGGTTCGCGTTCGAGTTCTTGACCGCAGCCAAAAGGATAAGAAAGGAAGAAAGGATTGATCGCCTACCTGGGCCCAAGGATATGTGCAAATGCACGCCCACCTTCCTGGCGCAAAACAAAAATATTTGACAATTTAATTAGTTGAAAATTTCAGGATTATCGCTGCGAACACATCGCATCGCATCGCATTAAGTTAAACAGCACACCCACCGAGCCACACACATACGCACACCTCGGGTAAGGTAAATATGACCAAAACAAGAAATATAATTATAATGTAGATATATAATGTACTTACTACTTAAAAACAATAATTAAACTCGAACAATTGAAATTAGTTAAAAGAAATGCAAATATTTGGAAAAAATCAATTAAGTAGATCGCTTAATTTATTAGAAATCTTTTTATATATATTATTATAATTAATATATTATATTATATAAACAGTAGTTCTATTTTTTTAGCCCAGTCTGTACACATATGCTTCTAATCCTGGCTGGAAAGGATGCCTGGCGGTTGGGTGGTGCTCGCGTCCTGCAGCTTGTGGTCGCCAGTCGCCGCATCTGTGATAGCGATAGCGATAGCTATAGCTTTTGATCCATGCTCCTGCTTAGTGGAAATTTTTTAATTAAAACGCTGCTGCTGGCTCATTTGCCTTTGACCTTTGACTTCGGCACGGCACAGGGTTTTTGTTTTTTTTTTTTTGGTGCCAGCCACCCAACAACCCCCGACCCCGACCGCGTGGCCAAAATTTAATTAGCTTAGCTTGCTCAGCTCCTTTGACAAGAAGCCAAAAAGAAGCATTTCGTTGGGGAATCTGCTTTCAGCTTTCAGCTTTCAGAGCAAAACAACAAAAAAAAAAGAGTCCCTGGAAAAGCCATGGAACCCACACGAGGGCACCGAATCTAGCTTACTTCCGGTGCCGCTGGAATGTCCCGTCGTTTGCCGGATTTTTGATTAGAAATGCGTCGTTGGTTGAGCAAAAGGATGCTCAGTCAATACCCCGAAAAAAACAAGTGCAATAAATTCGGAAAACTGTACAGAAAATGCAAGTTAAAGAGTATTTTATATAGTAATTCCCTTGTTAATTAGAAACAATTGTTTTTTTTGTACAAAATATTAATTAAGGCAAATAGGGAATGACTTCACAGAAATTTTTGTTAAGAAATTGTGGCGTTTGATTCAAGTACCTTTCAATTTTAGGCCATTTCCTGTGGCAATTTCGAACTTTCACAAGCAGAGGCGTTACTGTCAGTTTTATTTTCTTTTATTTTTATTTTTTTTGGGCTGGCTGTTTCCCCTCCACTTTCCCCCCCTCGCGCCGACCTTGTGCTGAACCAGTGATCCATCAGACATTCGTCATGTATTCCCCGGGCATTACACCACCCCCGGGGGGTGGCCGCCCCCCAGAACACCGCCCCCACCTGCCGCAGCCGACACTGCACCGCACATTGATTGCAGCAGTGTTGCACGTACATTTTAAAAACGGAAGCGCACGAAATCGAACAGCAAACAACAAACAACAGCGGCAAAAATAACCAAAAAAAAAAAAAGCAGGAAAAAAGTGCTGCCCAAAAATGTGCAACAAAAATGGCAAGAAAAATAGCAACAACAACGACAACAAGAATAATAACAATAACAATAGCAAACAACAACCGGCAGCAACGACAACAACAAACAACAAACAAATTTCAATTCGTTAGCACCGATCCCATTGTAGATGTTGATTTTGCCATTTTGTTGCAGCAACCAGAACGATCCGGGGGCAAAAACCAAAACCAAAAAAAATCGGCAAGGATGACAAGGACAAGCGGCCAAGTGCCGTTAAGTTTTTTGCATGTTTTCTAAACAACAGCAGCCCCCATGAAGCAGCCCCATGAATTGCCTGCCCGCTGCACTTTTTCGCCAATGCAATCTAAACCGTAATCCAATAAAATCGACTGCCGGAATGCACCCTTTCCCTGCCACGGGATGGAAACAAAAAAAAAAACAAAAAACGAAAAAAACATGCAACACATTTTTGACAGTTCATTGTGCGAAAGCCCCGGCTAAAAAAAAACTCCCCTCTCCCCGCCCAAAAAACACACACACGCCCCTCCGCGCAGCAATCTTCATCTCCCCGCCGACGAGTCAAGTCAATAGATGCAAAGAATTTTGCATATGACAAGGGATATAGATACAGGCGGCAAAAAAAAAAATACAAATAAATTATTAAACAGCATCTCTATATCTATAAGCACATTTTGGGAAATTTCAAAAATAATGTAAAAGGTGCTTAAAATAAATAGAAATAAAAGTATTTGTAAGAAAACAAAGGGAACCCATATTCCCTTATCCGATATATGACATTATATTATGTAAACTTGTATAATAAACATCAAATTTGTTTTGAATATCTTGTGATAGTATTTTAAATATCTTCTGATAATATTTTCAATATTCTGCATACAATATTTAAGGAATTCATGCTTCTTTATACCATATTAATATTTTATATAATTATATTTAAATTATTCTTTTATATTAAGCAACTTTACTGATCGAAGATGCCCAGAGCACATCTTAATCTCTTAAAAACATTAATCCGGGCTCCTCTTCATCTGCTAAAATGTCTTTAGATTTAATTAAATATTTTCTTGGAGTGCATTTTCCAACGGGGGTTTGGGGAATCTCGGCCTAAAGTGCTGAAAGCGAAAACGAGCAGCAAAAAAACGAACGGAGATTCGGCAGAATTGTTGCGAAATTGCTATTTGCACTCAATAACACCCTGCACTCCCCTCTTGCTGCCCCTGCCCACTCCCCCCTAAAAAACCCAGCCCCTCGCCGCCCATGAAAAGCGGTGGAGTTGGCAACCAGAACCGTTCTGGCCACAAGCGCTGACCCAACTATATCGGATACCCGCAAAAAAATGTATGAGAGAGCACGGGAAAGGCGGAAAAAGTGTGGGGGGGGGGTGATGGGGCTGGGGAAAATTGGGAAAAGGGGGCGTGACGGTATGGGGTCATGCGGGTGTGGCACAATTGCAGCATGTTGCAGAAACAGCAGAGAAACTGCAAGGAAGCGCAAAAAGCAGCAAAGAAACAAACACAATTTGCGCCATAAAACATACAAAAAAAAAAAAAAAAAGGATTGCAAAAAGGAGAATTTTTCTTTTTCGTTTTGAATTTTCTTCTTTCTTTTTTTTTGTTTTTTTTTGAATGGCTGACAAAGCGCAACAGAATGGCTTAAGAGCGGCAGGGGGGCGGGCAGGCTGAAGGCAATGCAGCAGCCGTTAGTCGAGAGCGATGAGATCCTTGTTGCCCCCGAGCCAAGCTGATATCCTTGCTCACAGGAACCAGCAAAAACCTGAAGACTGGGTGGGGCAGGGGGAGGAGGGCCCCCCAATCCCCCAATAGGGGTTAAGCGGGCCCCGAGCCAGGGCCGTAAAAAGGAAAAGCCTCTGACAGTGAGGAACATTTATTGTGGATGCATCTGTGGATAAGTGTGATATGAGGCGACTTTAATTTATGGCCCCCCAGCGAAGCCGGAGCGGATAAAGTCCCCAGTTGAATAACTCCAATAGGTTAAACGCAGGAGAAAGGAGAAATATATGTAGAATATATATATCTATATGTATGAAATAGGTTAAAAATCTGGGCAACTTCACAGGTTAGTTGAAAATAAAATACATATTCTTCTACATACAATTTAGGAGTCTTTAACTTATGTTTGTCATACTTTCTTACTTCATTTGTTTCTATTTTTGTATGAATGTTTAGTTTATAAAATATTACCAAGTACAAGTGTATCAATGTAACGAATTTTTAAAGAATAAAAACCAATAAGTTTGTCTACTAAATAATTGAACCCTTGTGCCTACATTTTTATATCTTTTGGATATTTTGTGTGGGATATTAGGGTATTCTTCTACATACAATTTATGAGTCTTTAACTTATGTTTGTCATACTTTCCTACTTCTTTTGTTTCTATTTTTGTATGAATTAAACAAATAATGTGTGTGCTTAGTTTATAAAATATTACCAAGAACAACTATATCAATGTTACGAATTTTTATAGAACAAAAACCAATAAGTTTGTCAACTAAATTATAGAACCCCTTGTGCCTTCATTGTTATATCTTTTGGTTATTTTTAGTGGAATATTAGGGCGGCATTTAAGTTATGGGAGTCCACCTCCAATTATAGCTGATGGCAGGACTGTGCCAGCACTTTCGGCTCTTCGGAAAACCACTTGAGTTGGCCGGGAAATGGAGTGACGGGAAATCAATAGCGCGGCATGACGCCGTCACCCGAAAAATATTTGACTGTATCAGCATTTAGCGAGCACCGGGCACCACCTCGTCCACCCCACCCACTTTCCCTCTGTTCGATTTTTCCGCCTTCCATATATAGTATGTATGTAGTATATGCATTTTGTATGGGCCAGAGGATATCCTTATTTTGCACGCGCTCAGCGGGCCGAATGCACGCGACTGGCGCAGCGGGAATTGCGCAGCTTGCGATCCTGCGGAACCGGCAGGACATCCCGCCGACACGTGAATCCGTGGCCCTAAAATCGAGTCGAGATACGAGCTGCGAGCTGCGAGCTGCGAGCTGCGAGTGTCCTGCATATCGAAGATCTAGCATTCCAGAGAAACGGCGATCGTAAAGCCGCAGGCGCGAGCTGCCTTCGTCGAAAAGGGACCTCCCTCTCTCGCTCTCTCTCATTCTCTCTATTTCTCTATTTCTCTGGCTTGCCCAGATTCTCTGTGTCTCTGAGCATTTCTCTATTTGCAGTTCGCGTGCGCAGCTCAGCGGGAAACGGTCTCCTCGACTGGCTGCCGTTTGGTGTCCTGCCGAGTGTTGACAGATACCGAGAGAAATTGCCCCAAAACGAACCCGGAATCACCAGAGAAAACTAGAGAAAAATAGAGAGAAATAGAGGGAAAGAGTGAGAGAGAGAGAGAAATGGCTTCTGTGCACGCGCGAAAGGTGCTCGCAAGGACATCAAGCAGCGGGCACCGTTGCAATTGCAATCCTCTCATTAGCATCCGCCCAAGGACGAAACAACAATACAAATAAGGGGCGGCGGGCGGTCACTCGTCCTGGGGGGGCGTTGAGTTGAGGGCGTGGCCAAGGCGATTCAATGCAATTCGATGCGCAGCGGTCGCGGCACACGCTGCCTAGCGTAGCGACCTCTTATCCTGATAACACCAAATAATACCATCTCAGAGGATCTCGTTTCTCGGGATCTGTGAGAGATACAACCGAACTATTTGGGATACAGGCAACATTAATGGAGTTCTAAGCACTGACAATATCTTTAAGACTTTATTTTATTAAGTAACTAAATTTATATGCAGTTAAATATCACTAAATAAAGGTAATAAATATTTAAAGTTCATCCTGCGTTGTTAATATTGAATATTTAATTGGGAAACTGACCCAACTTTGGCATATCTCGGCCGCTCAAGGACCCTGAACCAGTTATCTGGCATTTCTCTCATCGCTGCGCGAAATCCATTCCCAGGTCGGAAGTTGGAAAGGATATTAACACATGTTGTCGGCGGAGATAATTGATTTGCTGACCCCAGTTCGTTGGCAAAATGAGCTAGACACACCGCCACAACCCCATCCATCCACAGACCCCTTTGTGGCCGTGGGCGTGGGCGTGGCTATGGCCAGCGGCAATAAAATGTTGCACACACACATGTGTGTGTGTGCGTAAATGTCTCAAAGGGGTTGCTAAAAAAGTAACACAAAAAAAAAAAAAGAAGAAAGGAGAGAAAATAATAAGAGACAAAAGCTGAATTTGTTGGACTTTTGTCTGGGCCAGGAACATAAAAACTCAATTAGACTCGTTACACGCCCAATTATGTAATATGAAATAAAGCCTCGGACCTCGGTCCACCTGAGCAGACCAGCTTTTTCAGCTCCCCCTTCCCCTCCCCACACACACACTCCATTTTCCCGCCCGGTGAGTTTTCAACTGCTTTTTTGGCTTTGGGCATCTCTTCACGGCCCAGTTGAGCAGCAAAATGCCAAATCGTAAATCGTCAAGCGACTCCACTTCACTCGAACCCCTGGAAAATCCTTGAAACGCCCAACATGGTCGGCACCATGCCCACTTCATCATTGACTAGGTGAAGTCCCGCTGCCAGCTCCCTGTTTCATTGTTTTGTTCGCTTTTTATGAGCTTGACCGGCGGCCCCGCTGCACCCGCTGCACCATCCCCCCAACAAAAAAAGGGGAGCCACCCATTGCACCACCAGCATATAACGGGGTACTCAACTAAATTGCCAAAGCGTTGAACATTTTTCACCCGATGTGGGCCAATAAATATAACGAAACTACCAAAGTAACTAAACAACAGGACAGGATCGTAAAGGACATGCCCCGGATGACACTGCAAAAGCCAGGAGCAGGAGCAGTGGCAGTGGCACCAAAAAAGGAGCAGCAAGAAGCACACACTCAGGGGTTCAAGGGGATAAAGGCAACATTTTGAAGTTGTGCCGAAAATAATCAAAAGCGAAGTTCACAGACACTTTTAATAGAAATATTATATAGTAGATATATAATTTGAATATAATATATTTAATATAATAATACTAATAATTATAAAAATAATAATAATAATAATAATTTGAATACTAAAGTTTCATTTTCATTTTATTTAAGTTGAAGCCTTGCTTTTCTAGCTAAGTTAGTCATTATAATAAAATATATAATCACTTTTTTCTGGTTTTAAAAATATATTTAATAGTTAATACATTAAATAAATAAACTAATTATGTCATGGAAGAACCTGTTCTATTTTATGGTTACTAAAAACATTAACTATAACAAGGAATAACAGCTGTAAAAGCTTAAAACTTCCAACTAAATGTTATATTAAATATTAAAATAATGCTCCAAGAAAGAGTAGGTTTCTAGTCGGTCTAGATTTTCCTTTGGCCATTCCAGCATATGGACATACACCCACAGCATCGCGCCCACACACATTCGGTTAGCCATTTTTTAGTGCACCATCCTTGCCCGCTTTCGGGTGGTTACCGGGTTTGGTTCCATGGTGGCTTCAATTCCAACTCTGCTGCCTCCTTCCTATTTTTTTTTTTTTGTATTTTTTTCGGAGCTGGGAGCTGGGAGCGGGAGCTGGTTGCTGGTTGCTGGTAGCTGGTGGTAGCTGGTTACACCGTCGCTGGTCGGATCGCCTCCACTTTTATGGCCACAGGCGGTATTTATATGCAGGCCCAACTATGGCGCCCCCCTTGGACACCCAGCCCGTCCCCGGGAGCATCTTCAGTCCGGCAGTGGCACTCGAGTTATGTTGGCAATTGAAAGTGGCAACTGTGTCAAGTGTTGCCCACTTGTCGTACATGGCTGGGTCCTCTCGATCCGGTCTGTGTCCAGTCACCAGTCAGCAGTCGGCAGTCAGCATTTTCCGCCCGCCCCCCCCAAAAATTTGCCGGGTTTAAAAACGGAATTTTTTATTGCCTCTGGAGCTGTGTGGCAGCGGGCTCTGAATTTGTATACCCTCACGGAGGCTATTATAACTCTAAGATACAAAAAGGGAACCAAGTGAGCTGCTAGCTGAATTTTAAATAGATAAATCGTGGTTGGGAAATGCAAATAATAATATTTTAAAGAATAATCCAAGGAATATACCACTTTAGAAGTTCTATTTACGGTAAAACATTAACTAATATTATCTAATTAAATGTCTTTATTATTATTAAATGGAAATTTGTATCAATAATAATGAGATATATTCCTTGCAAGGGTATTGCCAGCTTTTTAAACCGAAGCTTCCCATCGGCTACTGTTTTTTCTGGATTTTGATTTTGTTTTCTTATTTTGGTTTTTTTGTTTTTTGCTTTTTTTTGGGTTCTGAAAACGTCGCTTTGTTCGTTTTTGTTGGCGAACTTCGCCCCTCTCTCGCTTTTGGGAGGGGATATGGAAGTGATTTCAATTTATGAACATGCCGCTGTCCACACACCCACACCCGCACACACACACTCTACACTCATCCATCTTGCTCGTTTTCCGTGTCTGGGAAAAACTCTGAAACAGAAAACTGAAAACTGGAAAACTGGACACGGCAACATGGGTCACAGGCCACGGGCCACGGGCCACGGCCTGGTCTGCTGTTTTAAAACGAATTTAAATTTTTCTATAATTGGTTCTAGGGGAAATTGCAGTCCTGAGTTCAACTTCCGTAACTTAATGAATTGCCAAAAGTGTTTTACTTGCCCTACAAGGCTGTAAATGCCCGCTGGCGCTGATGTTGCAGATTGCTGCCGCATGTGTTGCACGGTGGCCGGTGGCCGGTGGCCGGTAGCCGGTGGCAGCCTGCAGGTTGCCACTGAAAATATACCCAGCCGCTGCTTCCTTTGATTTGACCAATATAAGGCTACTGTCTATATTTGCAGAGACCAAATGCCGGGCTTAGGGCGAATATTATTAGCCAAGCTCCGGACTGGTCCTTGGGGGTTTTTTAAATAAAATATATATTAAATATCGTAAATTGTTTGTTAATAATTTTGTTTATACAGTTTTTAAGGGATATCTAGTATTAAATAATATATATATGTCATAAATTGTTTGTTTAAAATTGTAATTTAAATTGTTTTTAAGGGATATCTAATATGAATCTATTTTATACTAGTTTCTATGAAACTTACAGATCTTTACATTTATTTTTTAATCAAATAGATGCCATTGAGCTGCATTTCCATTATTTGTTTATATTCTTTTATCTTTAATATGGGTTCTTCCTTGAATAAAATAAACAAACATAAATTAAAAACAAAGCTTCTTTTGGTTCTTTAGCTATTTCCGTATCAAGTCAAGGATAATTATCATATTTCAGCCTAAACCTTGACAGCTTCTCCGCGACTAATTGAGTCTCCTCCAGACAGGCTCCTCCTTCTCCCTAAGAGCGCTGTCTCTCCTTTTAAAGACACGCCCCTTTTTGTTGTCTCAATATCCTGACCTAAAAAATAGCTAAATATTAAGTATTAGTGGAGAGGGAGAAGGGGAGATGGTGTGGCCATTTAGATAGTTTCGTAAACGGGGACGTGAGGCGTTAATTAAATTTTGAACAGGCCTTAATCCAGAGCGACTGTTGCCACTTAAGTTTTTCAATTAACCCGCCGTCGCCGTCGCCATCGCCATCGCCGTTGCCGCCTTGACAACCGAAGGAACCACCCTCGCTGAGGCCGCGAGGTGGTGTTGCTTTATTTTCATATTCATACAAAATTAAACAGCGCGTGCGACAACATAATCAAACAAGTCGAGGATTCCTCAAATTACACAAGGCCCAAACTATAAGACACATGCGGGTGGAAAATGCTGGAAAATGTTGGAAAATGCGGCGGGGCCGAGCGAGGGGCGTTCACTTAAGACAAGTCACGAGCCAAAAGTCGCACTTAAGCGTTTTCTAATCTGTGAAGGGGCTGCAGCGCTATAAATATTTATATTTATGCCTCAGACTGTATTTCTGATCGGCCAAGACGTAGGGCGAGCGAGTAGGGGTTAAGCATGCACTCGAAAAAATAAGATATATGCGATATCTGTTGGATATTAAATCAGAGGTCCGCACGGTCGCGGATCGGAAAACTTCTCTGCCGCACACCTGCCGACACATGCATGCGATCAGCGTTCGTTGCGGCTTCGGCAAAGGATTAATAAGTACGCTTTCGGAAAATAAAGGAGCTGCATTAGTGCTGTCCCATTTTGTAGCTAAGTCTGTAAGGTTTTAACTGTTAACTAGCTATTTTCATGGACCTAGCTATTTAGTTTGCTTATATTAAAGAAACCTAAAGCTATTTTTTCTAACATCTCTAACTACTTCATTCAATTTCCATGCAATGTCGACATGTGACTGTATTTAAAGTATTTACAGCTAAATAAATATTGCTATTAACAATTGTTTATTTTCCTAATATGCCTTCATAATTATTAATCATATTTTTAGAAATCTTTAAGTGGAAAATAATAGTCTCACATCTTTCTCAGTGTATCAGTGCGGAGAACTTCTTGAAAATATGTGACAACAAAGTGAAATTAAGCCAGGCGCATTACTCACGCGCCAAAACGGACGACGCCATGGAAGGGGTGAAATTAGGGGGAGTCAGGGTGTTAATACATACCCAGTGGGTGGGGGAAGGGGAAGGGGGTTGTGGGGCACGAGCGGGATGTGTAGGGGCGCGCTGGCAGTGGGTCACAGGGAGGGTCATGTGATTTACTCCCCGCCCGGTTTCGTCGGCATTTAGCCGTGCGTCATAAAAGCATCTCAAGAATGTTGTCAACAAAACAAAAGTGTCAGGGAAAATCGGGGAAAATGTCGGCGCGGGAGGGGAGTATTAGTGGGGCAGCAGGAGGAAGGGGGGGTGGGGCGCTGTAACTTCTGTTTTTCGTGTGCGGCATTAAGTGATTACTCCCTCCGTCGGCGACACCCGACGCCCGCCTCTATTGATTAGCCGCTTATTTTTGGCCCTCCTCTCCCAGGCAGTCAGTCGAGTTGACAATTGTTTTTCGTGCAGCTCATTTGGAAGATTGAGAGTTCCTAAATAGCCGGGAATTTATGGGATTAGTCGTCCAAATAGACGGGGGAATTTATAAGAATTTTCATCACTAGCCATTGGAGTAATTTTCGAATGATTTGTGGGGATGCAAGGGCGAGGTAGCATTTAACAAGAAGCCTTCACAGATTTTCAATTAAGGTAAATAGTAGAAATATAAGTATTTCTATTTATTTATTTGTTTCATTTATAAATCCCTTACAGAAGCCTATCTTGGATATTTTATATAATAAGAAAATAAGTATTCCCTGAGCCATTGATGCTAAATTCAGGAAGCTAACAAGTTTAATATAATTATGCCATCAATTCTTTTAGTTCTATTGCACTTCCCACTTAACCCATAAATTATAGAAAAATCTTTTTGTATATTACTTTCCGTAAATCACAAACTCGAAGCCAAAACGCAGACTTTTGGCCACATTGGGATATCCTAAGGGAGACACACATACACCACACCCAAGCACCTAGTCAGTCATGTGTGTGTGTCTGTGTCTTGGAAAATGGCGCTAATTTCACACCTGGACGAGGTCGGAGCTTTTCTCCATTCCCAGAAAAGGCGGCCAAGCGGAAAAGCGTCACAAAAGTGCCATAAAATGGCGACACCAAATGGCAGCGATTTAATTCCTACACTCGGGGGAGGGCCAAGGAAAAGGCGCCTCGAAAGGCGCATGTGGGAAAGGGGGAAAAGTGGGAAAAGTTGAGGCGCCAGCTGGCGGCTAAGTCCTTTGGGACATTTGCGCCTGTTTAGCGCAAGTGAATCAAAAAGTCATTTCTCATAGTCTGCTTTTGGCTGTACAGCACGGGTCAACGAAATAGTGATGCAAATAAAAAGATTCTTCTAAGGGAAGCAAGTAAATTGGAGTTATTTTTAGAATTTAGACAGATAAATTGGGAAGTTAGTATGGTATTCTATTAAAAAATACAACTTAAAAATAGTTCCTCTGTTATTTTTATTCTGATAATTAATATTGTTATTAAGATTGAATTACCTTTTCTTAATTTTAATGCAAGTCTTCTTAATTACAAGTATAGCTTAAAATATAATATATTAATTGTCACAAATCGTTGTATTTAATAATAGTTTTTGTTGGCCATATCTGTGAGTGAATGGAGAGCGTGGGGGAGGGGGAACCAGTCCGGTCCGGTTGCCGATGACAAATGGGTTAAGTGGCACGCCCACCGTGTAAATGTATCTGGGCCTGCATCTGCGTGTGTTAACCCCTTACCGCTCACCGCTTTAACCCATTATGCGGCCTTGTCGGTGGGCTGGCTTTTGGGCGTGCGTAGATGACAATTTAGTTTTGTTTTAATGTTACCCCGTTTGCTAGTTTGCTTTTTATGAGTTTATTACCATCGCCGGAGATACTCCTCGCGCATGGCCATCAACCCTTTATCCCTTATCCTTTATCCCCTATCCCCTGTATCCTGTAACTACATAGATGGCATTGCACTGCATCGAATTATATCTTCTGGGCCGTGGAGAACAGTGGTTAGTCCTTCACGAAGGTTGTCATGGGAATGAAATATATTATATATAAAAAATATATTTGGGGGAGAAAAAGATTCTGGAAAGAGTTCCATTGAAGGAACAATGCTTAGTCTTACTCTTATTTATATATCTTTTTCTTTTGGAACAGCGTCTATTTTGATTATAATTTAATATATTTAATTATTATTTATTTGAGGATTTTAGCAGGTTATTCGGACAGCCCTTTCGATCTTAACCACAGTGGTCTCGTCACTGCATTTTTAACTACCGAGCGACTCAAACAAGAGTGCCCCTGAATCCAGACTTGGGAATTTCTAGGGCAATCCTTGCAATAATTTTACAAATATCTTTATAAAATAATGGTAACCAAATTTGTATACAAGAAGCAATTATTAAATAAGCCGAAATGATTTCTTTTTGAGCTGCTGCATCTGCAAGATTTACAAATAAAAAAAACTACAAGTAAATGAAGCTAAAACTTGGTGCCACTGTGCCACGACCACGAGGTCCTTGGTGTTACCTTCGTTCCATCTAAAATTTCACACTTTTCGCCGGCACATGTGTGCGCTTCCTTCGCTGCTTTGTGTTGTTTAATTAATTATGTAAACATAACTTCTGCTGAACCCCAACCCCAGCCCGAATCTGATGCCGAACCCTTTTTGCAACCCTTTCCCTTCGACACGTTTCCACCGTCGCGCATTCATGGAAATTAATTTGCGAAGCTCAAACTGAAATTGAAATTGAAACTCAAACCGAAAATGTATATATGGAAATAGCGTCGGCTTTGTCCTTTGCTCAATTGATAAATTAAGAGATTAACGGTCGGCCGCCGTAACCAAAAAAATTGTTGAATTTTGAATCAGAAAGGGGTTAAACGGGCGTGCCGAATTTTTGTGTGTCCAAGGCATGAAACTCCTTTTTTTTTGTTGCGGAAACGGAGAATCCGTCAAAGGATTTCCCCGAAAAGCGCAGACAAGTTACCAGTTATGAGTGCACAAAAACGTTTTTATTGCGGCCCATAAATGCAGCGGTATAGGAATCGGTTTCAGAATCGGAATTGGGATAGGTTTGGGCTTATGTCTAGGTTTTTCGGGTTCTCGGTTTTCGGTTTTCGGTTTACGGTTTTGCGTTGCCCGATATTTGTATAACATTGCGACAATAAAGGGCCTCGAAGGACGTGCACCTATTTGCATAAATTTGGACAAAGGACTCGGGCAAAGTTAACCCAAAAACCGGAGCAAGATATAAAAGGGAAAGAAAGGAAGGCGATGGGAAAGAAAGGCGAAAGTAGAGCAAACAGAAGGGCAAAAGGTAGACGGACTTTCCGCGGAAAACTCTCTCATTAAACGCGAACGAACCCACTCGCAATTTGGGAAAATGAAGTGCGCAACTCGTCGTCGCTGGTTTTCCGTCGAAAACGCCGGGGGTGCAATCCGTATTATGCGCTCGATCTGTGGCATATACTTTCGGAATTGCATCATAAAACTGGGACGAATATGCAACATTGCATTTATGCAAATCACCCGCACAGCGGAAAGGCTGCGGCGACCTTGAGGAAAATTTAAAGGGGCTGAGAGAGAGAGAGAGAGAGAGGCAAGAAAAGGGAGAGAAAAGTAGGAGAAAATCAGGAGAAATCTGAGAAAGGCGGCGAGTTTTCACAGAGTCCATTAGCCAACAAAAAAAGGAAGAAAAACAGGGAGGACAAATCACGCGGCTGCTTGGGATGATTATGCAATATGTTGCATGATTTATGCTCGCTGCGATTTTCACCCCTTTTCCTTTTATTTTGTTGTTGTGCCTCTTTCCGGGGTATTGCAATTTTCCACCGCCCAGCCTTGCCACTTTTTTGTTGTTTTTTTTTTTTCTTTTGCCGCGACAAATATTAACTTCAATAAATTTGACGCACAAAGGCCAAATTATGAGAAAGAAAAAAAGGGGTGGCGAAAGCATTTCATAATCACTGCGCCAACCCCTATTTCCCCATATACTCTTTAGCGGCAATCCTTTCGTCCTTTGGTCCTGCGCTCAATTGCATTGTCATGTTCACAAGTTGTCCAACACAGGGTGTTGATGTTGTAATGAAAAATTAAGCATTATAATGAAATCTACAATTTGAGATAAACGACGGGCGACGGCCGTAGCGATAGGGATAAAATCCCGAGGTGACTCGATATGGAGCTGATCGAAAAAGGATCCGGAAACGAGATCCCGAATGCTTCTGACAGCTCAGCTAATTGGGATGCCAGTGTAGGGTATTCAAGTCAGGGAAAACCTACAAAAAAAACACCCTTACAACCGGATCATATCAGGGACGAATGGTCTTGAGACTTTACTTTATTTAAATGTTAAAGAAACTCGTTAAGGATACTTGCAGATTGAGTTCTACATGTCAAGTATCTATAAAGGAATAAGGATAAAAAACAAGTGTCTTCATAGGCTTAATAAAATATCGAAAAATACTTTTAAATTCTTCTTAATATAAAGGTATTAGAACATGGAAATTGTGCTTGATTGATATATATTAAAGATACTTGCTGGTTAAAGATACTTGCAGATTGAGGATAAAAAACAAGTGTCTTTATAAGCTTAATAAAATATCTACAAATACTTTTAAATTCTTTATGAAATAAAGATATTATAATATGGAAATTGTGCTGGATTGATAAATGTTAACAATAAAATTTAATTCATGAAAAATTAGAATAGCTTAGCTAGACAAGTGTCTTAATAGGCTTTGTAAGATACTTAATTACTTCAATACTTTCACCAAATAAACCATTTAAATAGTAGATGAAAAATATGATAAAATGTGAAAATAATTCCTGATTGATAAATATGATCAACGAAATACAATAGTATATAATATATAAATATAAACAAGCTCTCGTTGGGCTTGAGAGTGTTCTCCTTTGTGGCTGCAACCCCTGCAGAATCTTGAGGCATCTCCCTTTTCCCTTGTGAAGAATTTGTGAAATTCCTTTGCCGCATCAATTTGCGTTCTCATCGAAGAGCAGTGGGTCGGGAGTTCTGGGTGGGGGACACTGTGTTTTGTTTGCCGGCAAAGGGAATGGCAAATATTCTAAATTGCAATTTTTTTCGCAAGTCCACACAAACGGGAGCAGATCACGTGCTAAGTGAGGGGATTTGCACAACAAAAATGTGAAAAGCTTAAACAGAAACCAAAGCCGAAAAACAAAACATAACAAAATCAAATAAAAACAAAACAAAACAGAAAAAAAACAAAAAAAAGGGAACAAAAGGATGGAAGACTTAAACTGAAACTGAAAACCCGATACGAAAATATTTCGTTTATTTCTGGTGATGCTCGGCGCTATTTATTTATTTCGACAACAGACACGCGAGTGAGTTTATTTTTTATGGTTTTCAAATGATTTTTAACCCCCTGCAGCCGGAAGCGGATGCAAATTGCATGCGTCACGTGACAGACGGACGGACGCATGCCGGGCATTAAGCTTTTAGCGCCGATTTCAACCCACTCCCATATTCCCCTCGTCCCATCTTATCCCGCACATCCTGCAGGATATACGTATCCCGTCAAATGGCAAGCGGGGGCCCAAACACGTTGCCGTTTTAGTATTGATTATGCAGTTTGTTGCAAATCCCTGCAGCGACAAAAAGCACTGCCACAGCCAGCAACAATGCACCGAAACCTAACTCTGAGTTCAGCTTTATTTCCATATAACCTACATTTTTGGTTATGGGAACTCAACAGCTTTGATGCCCAATTACTCTTACGATTTAGCTAAATAAATTCATGTTTTTAAATGTGAAAATAATGTGTGCATTTTGTATTTAAAATCAGATTTTACCTATTAATCTATGCTTACTTATAAAGGCACTTGATTGCGATCTTTCCTTTGAGAAGACAAGTGGAGTAGCCTGTTTCTTTTTCTCAAAGAAAGCTATTTAGCAAACTCTTCGATCTTCAACATTTGCAAGTCGCAGAATTCACACTTGAGAATTTCTAGTGCACTTTTCCGAATCACATTGGCTACGCTTGACACTTATTTATTAACAAAAACTAAGATTTAACTCATACAAACAAAGCCTTACTTATTCCATATTCCCAAGAGCTCTGTACTTCTTACCATTCCCCCGACATTATTTTAGTTTCTAACATAGGATTCATGGTTTTCTCGCAGTGCAGCAACAACATCTGCCATAGTCAGTCAGCCGGCGAACGGCTTCAAACTCAATAAATCTAAATTGCGCACAAAAATAATTGAATCACTAAACCGTGCACCGAATCACAGTGAGCACAAAAAAAAGAATAAAATAAAATCGCTACGAACTTTCTGTTCCGTTATCCGCATCCTACACATACGATATATGTATATATATATATCCCTACATATCCCGAGGTCCTTTTTTTTCGATTTGTTTTCGTGCAGATTTTGGGGCAGATTTTCCACACATCGTTGCGCTACTTGATGCCCCTTGATTGGGGCTTATTGACACTACCAGATCGGATGGAGATATCCTGGCTGGAGGGCAGATCTGCAGGGCTGGGGCGAGGGAAGGATATAATCAAGATAAGAGGGAAACTCATTAATAAATAAAAGTAAGTAAAAGTAAAGTAAAGTTGAAAGTAGATATAATTAATGCTCTTTTTTAATTTAAATTATGAATGTAAAATGGGAATATCTATTTAGATATTTGAAATATTTCTTGTAAGTTCCTTTAAACAGTTGATAGACCCGTGGTGCGTAGGAGACTCGAATCTCGGTTGAAATAACCGAATTGAACTGGCCAAACTATTGCAAACATAGTTGCGAATCGCTGTTTTGTTTGGCGGGGATTTGGCATTCGCATGACCACCTACCCATTCCCAGTGGCAATCCATATGGAATGCATAGATTGCTTCATTACAAATTCAAAACATAAAGCTGTCAGGAAGGAAGGAAGGACATTTGTCCCAGCAAGCCGTACTTTGTTCGATCCTGTTCGCTTCGGTTCCAGTGTCCGTCACTCGCCGATTTTCCCACTAAGTCCGCCGAATGCCAAATTCGAATTCAAATTGAAACACCGAGCGCAACATTTTCATTTTGTTTGTCTAAAACCTTAGGAAACAAAAAAAAAAAAACAACAGAGCGAGGCGCGAAATGCACAAAATCAAATCAGCAAACAGAAAGCTCTAAGACCTGCGGCAAACACAAAAAATAAAAATAAATAGAAGAGTAGAGAAACACAACAACCCCGGGAAATTAAAAAATACAACAAAAAAACTAAATACAACTCACCTCAACTGTAACAAAAGTGCGGGCATAATTTGCATCTCGTGTCGGCATTGAAAGGAGTAAATAAATAAATAAATCCTACTTAATGTCACAATCAATCCGTTGACGAAATCTGAACCCCTATTAGTGCGCATTTAGCTGTTCATTTGAAAGTTTTACTTTTGCGCGCCGGAGCGTTAAATCGGGCACAACAAACAGGGGCAGCTCAATAGGACTCACAGGACACAGGCAGGACTCCGGACTCGGATCGCAGGACCTTGGCTGGCTCAGCTGCTGCTGCTGCCCCTTGAGCGCAGTGACATGTATAATTTTAATCCAGCTGTAACATAAGTTTTTGATTTGACAAATCCTCGACGGCGCGGCCAAGGAACAATACGAAACTATTTGACAGAAATTGAACTCCCTGCGAAATGAGGGTGGCGTTTTTATTCGGATTTGGATAGGGATTTGCATGTGGCCAAGCTCATACACAGTGAGAAAAGTAACACTTCTTATCAGAGGATTTATTAAAATTTATTTAAAGGAAGTTCTTCAGTAATTAAGATCGAACTTAAACCCATTTGTCAAGAAACTTAAGATAGCTTGAGAACTGTTCTATTTTATGCCTTTACAATATTTTTCGCTGGCATAAATTAAATATAAATATAACCCGGAATATTTATATATAATATATAGAAACCACTTTAAACTCCCCTTTTTTCCTCTGTGTACGCAAATATCTCGACGGCCTCAAAGGGTGTCTCTTTCTCGCTCGTGAGCTGGGGGGAAAAAAAAAGCGAAAAATAGAAGAACGCATCTGAAGGGGGTTGCATCATAAATATCTCAACATTAACATTAATTGCACTCGATGTCCTCTTGTGTGGGCCCACACAAGAGGTCCTGTATCCTGAGAAATCGAACAAATGCTCCCCTTCGCCCCTTTTTATTATAAAGTACTCTTCTTTTCCTTTTTTTTTCCTTTTTGGTTTTGGTTTTTGTTGTTGGTTGTTTGGGGTGGCCACAATGGTTTGCAACTTGCTGGTTCGCTTTTTCCCGCCTTTTGATGTCTGTCTGTCTCGCTCTGTATTTCAATAATGAAGCCGGATGGTGGGTGTAGGTGTGGGTGGGGTAGAGGGGGTAGAGAGAGGATGTGCATGGGGGTGGTAATGCGGTGGCTCTATGGCCAGGCACGCGGAATGGCATGAAGTCCGAGGCCGAGGCCGGAAACGAAATCAGAGTTGGTTGGGGTGGGGCAATTTAAGAGGAGGCAGCTGCACCACTTGCCCCGGGGTTGATTGGTCCACAGCCACAGCTAGCCGCCATCTCTGCACACCCCACACCCCCTTCCCCTCTTCCCCCACTCACCCTCCCCCCCCACACACACACACACACAAAAACTAATAAGTTCGAGCATTAATTGGCTTACAAGGCATTCCCCGAATTCTTTGGCCAACGTTGCCCTGACTCCTGGCCAGCAATGACGACGATCCTGGGTCCATTGGGTTCATCAGATCCTTGAATGAGTCACCCTCCTCCTTCACGTGGAATTTCTCCTCTGTAATAAATCCCCGTCATCAGCCTCAAGAGGCGAATGTGTGAAAAGAGGATCCCGAGGAGAACCTGCAGATTAACCATTGATCCAAGTCCAGTTCTTTGTCCCAGTTAATGCTCTTAAGTCCCTGGAAAAATGTCACTGTCTGACTTTAAGGAGCTGGGAAAATTCATCATTTGCGCCAGGATACAGATCTATATATACATATATATCCGGACAGGGATAATTCAATTTTTGTAAGACGTCGGTCGGCCTTTTACCAGTTTTTCTTTGGCTTTTATAAGATATTTATTTGTTGGGAAACCGCGGCAGCCAGGCTGGCATACACTGAACAAATAAAGTGTGCATAAAACTTGTTCGTTGCTGGGGTTGAAGTGCAGTCAATCATCTATCAGACTCGAGTTTAGATTCAAATTAAGGAGCGATTGCAGTTTTTACTCAACGAAGAGGATCCCGTCATTAACAATGGGCTCTGACAAGGGTCCATCGTATAGCCACCCCCTTTTTTCGCCTCATTTGAGTGACATATGCGTTTTGGCATCGGATTCCGGTCCGGGGGTTTCCCTCCGCCTTTCCGCCCTTGAGCTTTCTGCTTTTTTTTTTTTAATGAGTTCAACGTGTTTTTGTTGGGCCAGGATATACAGTGGCGGTGGATATAATAGGGGTTCTATCAGGCTTTACTAGGCCAAGTTTGTTAAAGAGGTCATTCGGTGGATTTTCAATAGAAAATATCTTATTAATATTATATATTTAGTTTATTATTTATACCTTATATTATACGTGAATCCTGCTTGTTTCCGAATTCGCTACACAACTAACATAAGGTTTTGCAATTTATTATTGAGTTATATTCTCTTTTCTTGGCTAATAATTTGTTTTTTTCTAAATCTTTCCTTTGTAGTTTATAATTTCTAATATTTAATAATAAGTTCCCTCTATTTATTTTATTTATATCAATTTTTTATGCATTTTAAAATATCTTTCTCTGTTTTTTTATAAATTGTAAATCCCTGAACGTTCCTATTTCTGTTGCCTCGGCTGTGTCTGCACCCACCGTTATCCTTTGTTGATGTTTTGGGCCCTTGGCTTTCATTCCTCCTTTATTATTATTATGGTTTTCGTTTTTTTTTTTTTTATTCAGTCGATCCCCGGCTTTCGGTTTTATTTTTTAATATTTGCGGTTGTCGCTGTTGTTAAGCCATCGCATCAACTTGAGTTCAATTAAAATCCACATCAAACAATGGCCAGGCACGTAGAAACTACTTCAGGACTCGCTCGGCAGCTCTGCCATTGGGGGTGGCTCGATAGCTGGGGTCCTTAATGAGTGAGGGTGACGAGGGCGAGGACGAGGACTCGTGTCCTGGCTTAAGTCCGATTTTCGCTCTCTTTCGCCGGGCGAAGAACACGTGTCCACGCAAAACTTGTTGCCCTACAAGTCGCAGTCCCTTTGTATCCTGCCTGAACTCATCTATCCATATGACGCGATTCGCACGCGATGCCCGAAAAGTGTTTGTCCTTAAGTTCAAAATCATGTCCTTCGGAAAGCTTGGCCGCCTTCGGAATCCCGTGCGTGCTGATTAACCCAATAACCCATCCACATGTGGGTGGTTTTCGACTGCCTCTCCCGGTGGTTGCGGTGTACTTTAAGCCAGCCCAATATCACGAAGGAAGTACTGCCGAAGGAGTGGAGTTTTGGATCATAAAAGATTTGATTTTGATTAGGAAAATAAGTGCGATGAAGGCTTTGAAGTGGGCACAATATGCGGCCAGGTGGCGGGGGAACTCCGAAGAAAAGGAAGTCAAAATTGAAACGCAATAAATACTGGGCTGGGCAGTTGATTAAAACTTTTATTTTAACAATAAAATGTAAAGATATATCTGTACAAATATCTACTTAATTAAACCCATGTTCGAGTCTTCTGTTCATAATTTTTTCTTCTTACTTTTTAAGATTTAAACTAAGCTTTATATGTTATTAATGATTTTTCTGGCCTGCGGACACCAGAAATTAAATTAGCATTTTTTCAATGCGAAACGCACACAAGGAATGCCCAAGGAATCCCCATATAAAATTAATAAAAACTCGCGCAGCGAACCAAACGAAACAAGATGGTAGACAAGCGATTTTTTTTTTTTGTGATTTTTGGAGACCATCAAGGAGATCAAGGAAGACTGCGCAGGGCACAGGGCGGCCTGATGTACATATATAATTAAATTGGCATTGGTTACGCCTCCGTTCGCATTGAAAGTGCCGGCACCACCACCGAAACCAGCGAGACCTTGATGACGATATTATTGTTAAATTGCAAAGCGCGCAAATCAAATTAACAACGCGCCCTGCACTTGTTGTTGCTGTCCCTTGGCCGCAGAAAAATGGTTGCAAAATGTCGTTGGCAACCACAGTGGCAAAGGCACCCCGAAAAATGAAGGGCCAAAGCAACCGGCCGCACCGGAATAGAGCTCATCCACCAAAAGCCCACGACCTCCACCCACCCAACCACCCAACCAGGCAGCCACCCAACCACCCAACCACCCAACCACCTATCCACCAGCTGTGACCCGACGGCGTTAATGACGCACAAGTGTGACACTTTCCTCTCGACCGTCGCGGTCCAGGCACAGTGGGAACATGGTGCTAGAAAAGGCCCAAGAAAAATATTATTATATATTATAATACGCATAATCTGATGTATATTTTATAAATAAATTAAAGGCATATAAAATAATATCTATATATTTTAAAGAAGAAATAATATTGGTATTTTAAACATGAAGAGTTAATCTTTTACAAAGTGTGACCATCATTTGGCAAGAACTATGTATTAAAGGCTTTAATATTAATATAAAACATAAAACTGACCTTAGCTTGGTTTAACGGGGGGAATATATTTAATATTTAAATTAAAGGTAAATATTTTATTAATTATTTAATAATATTTTAAAATATCAGTACACTTTTCCCTCAATAATTACCATTTGATTTCGTTTTCCGCATTTCTTGCCACTTTGAAAACACAGTGCCAAAAGGAGGAGTTGAAGCTGAAGCACGAAGCAGCAGCGCGTTTTTGCTAAATATCCTTTTTTTATTCTCAGTGTGTCTGTGTGGTGGCAGCAAGGACAACGAAAAAGGCATAACAAACGGCACAAAAAAAAAAAAAAAAACAAAAAACGAAACAAGGAGCGGCATGAATAAATGAAAGCAGAAAATCAGTTGATTTTAATATGAAATTTCACGCTACCTCTCGCTCTGGCTGGCTTTCCCGCTCTTTTGCCTCGCCGAAAAAAAAGAAAGGAAAACGCAGTTTAATTGAAAATTATCGCAACATGGTTGTCACGCAATTATTTCACGTTATCACCAAGTCGAAAATAAAAAAGGGAACAAGGGGGGTTGGTGGTGGCGAGGCAGGATAAAATAGCTGCTGAGATATCATTTATATCCCAGGCGTTGCGAATTTTCTAAAAACAAGTGCACGGTGCCGGGGGGAAATGGGTGCAGGGGGCGGAGAAGAGGAACCACCACGGCTAACCACCGAAATTCATCCTTGTGCAGGCCACCTGACGTTGTCATAGCGGCAACCGATCTTTGAGGGTGTCAAAACCAGATACGCAGATACATTTATATCTTTCATATGCTCCGGTTGTCATGGCATGAAATTTTAATTGCCCCAAAAAATCACAAGACTTTGGCAATCAAAAGTCATAATTAAGGGGTCAGAGGGATCAGCCTGGGTCAAGCTGTCGAGTTTTCGGTTGTGTGACCTAATTCACCTATATTTTGAGAGAAATTGGAGACTAGAAGGTGTGTTTGCCATTTTATTTGATATTTACAATTTAATTAGATTTTATTCTACTTAATATATGCAAATGCCTTGAAGTAGAACTATCTTTTACGCTTCGTGGGATATATATCAGACTACTTACACTGCACAACTTACCAGTTCCTAATCCTAATTGATCTATTAACAAAATAGAATGGAAAAAGTGCAACCTCATCGCTGTTGAGGGGCAATCGTCTGGGACAAGTTAATTGCGGCAGTCAGAGAAACGAGTTGAGGCCGTCGAACAATAACAGGATCAACCCTAAGCCGGGGCTGCTGGCGACTAATTGACTTATTGATAGCCTCATTAACCGAACTCAACCTGCACAGATCCAGTTCTCCTCCCACACACCCCCGACCATTTTGATAAGCCAGAAATACAGAAATAAAACCCCAGGAATATACAAAAAAAAAATAAAAATAAATAAAAGGGAAACGCTAAACGATGAATAGAGACCTCGGACCCGGGGGCACATTAATCAAAGGCAATCAAACAATGAGCGATTCGGCTGAAGTCGAAATGTTTTCCGTAAACAATGAGGATCTGGTTGTCAATGAAAGTAAACAGGTTGGGAACCCCGAGGAACCAGGAGAAATGAAATAAAAACCGAGATATGAGAACTGAGACAGCAGAGAACTGAGAACTGAGCACTGAGAACTGAGAACTGAGCACTGAGAAATCGGTCAGGGACAATGCAGAGGAAATGGTCAGGATCATGGGGTGTGTGTTGTTGGCTCAATCAATGCCAGCCAAACAAGTGTTATGAATGATTTGATGTTTTCATTTGTCCTCGTTTTTATTCACCTATTTCTTTTTCATTTTTTTGGGAAACCAAACCAAACCCCAACAAACCGCACAAAGGAGAGCCCGGGTAAAAAAAAAAACGAAATAGAGAGTGAAAAAACCCCGATAATAGTTCGGATTTCACTTTTAGAGCTCGCCAGACAAACTGGCACCGTCGTCGAATTGACATGATTTATGAGGATCCACTGGCGGTTTTATTCCGTGTCCCGATTCCCGATTCCCTTTGCATTGTCCTGACCACGGATTTGTGTAAGAAATGATGAAAAATGTTTCAATAAACAGTCGCAGGTTGGGCAACTCAATGGGAGGTCGCCTCCAAAGGCAGCTTCTCCATTACCAAAACTGGTTCAGCCACCTCGAATATTCAGAGACATATTAATGACTTAATTGACCAACGTGTGGTCATCGCATCTAGAACTGAACAAATGAAAATCCGAGAGTCTCTCGAATAAATTTCGTTATTTTATTGATGGCATTATGTGAAATAAATTAAGGGCTTTCCGGGGGAATACCTTTCAAGCTGTCAAATATTATAGAGTTTAAACTTCTATTAAAAATGGGAACAAATTAGGAATCTCTGGAAACTAAAGCAATCAGCTATTTCTACAAATTATGAATTATTTATTAAAAAAAAAAAACAAGAATGAAATGTTATATAGACTTTCAGGATATTTAAACTTGGCCAGAAGTTTCCAACATATAACCTCCGATCCCATAGAGTATATATATATAATCTTCAGCATCACCAGCCGAGCCAATTTAGATTTGTCCGTGTGCTTGTCCGTCTCTCTGTCCATTATTATGACAGACTTTTCAGATACTCTTCGTTAAATTGCTAAGATAGAAGTCGGAACGGACCAGACCAAGATGCCTATAACATACTATATATCTTGCCATAAGAATAATCAAGAAAATAAAAGAAAAACATAGGAAATCATGATATTACATAGAAAGATAGATAGATGATGATAGATCATGATATTAGATAGAAAGATAGATAGATGATAGATATTTTCATCTTCTTCAAGATAAGACATGCAAACTTTATATTAATTCGAAATTTCGGTTTTAAATTTATGAAAACCAAACAATCCAGCCATTGGAACTATTAACAATTAACAAGATAATACTATGAGTATATTTTCGTTATTTTTCAACACTATAAACCCTAGGACATTGTTATTATTAACCATTTTTAACTTATGTTTCAAATATGATCAATTTCGCTTGACTAGAATAGATAGAAGCTATAAAAATCAGCATGTTAAATATAAATATTTTCTACAAATCCAGTAATGTTTCTTGGATCGATTTCCAATACAATGGCAACCCGCCCTAGTATACAAACTTTGTGTTTCTCAAGTAAACTTCCTTTGCTCCTTAAATCTAATTTTGTTTACAACATTATGTATGCCAAGGATGCCTATTTTTTTCCAGATTTTCCCCACAATTAGTTCTGTTTTTTCCCCTGTTCCCACAGTCATTTTTTCCCATTCTTTGGGGGGCGTGAACCGAAGGGGGAAACAAACAACAAATCAAACATAAGAAAACATAAAAAGACGGAGACGGAGACGGGGACGGAGACTACCGCTCCGGGTAAAGTGGCAAATTTCCAAACAAATTTAATTTCCGGCCTTGGGTCAGATGGATTGGCAAACATCATTTATCATCCACAGGTACAAATATAGACACAGCAAAGGCCACAAAGGGGGCAGTCTCTCCGACTCTCTTATTCCCCCGAAAACGCCTTTGTTATGGCCTTTTTTTCAATCCACGATTGAGGCATCAACGAAGTCAGTCTGTTGGCTTAATAGAGCAAACAAAATAATATAAAATAAGGCAACGTCCATCATATATTATATGCTGTTTGTATAATTTATTTATTTATATAAAATTACTTTGTATTCAAGCTGTGGTGAGCAGGCTTTGGTTGCAACTGTCGAATTGTATGACAAATAAATAGGAGTTCCTCGGAGCCAAGAGTTTCTCGAATCGCCTCCTAGCTACACCCTTCCCCGAAAAAAGGATTCATCTGCAAAAAAAAGGAGTTTCAAAAGTGCAAAAAAAAAAAGAGTGAGAGTACCGGCCGCGTGTTGGAAGCGTGTGATCGCGTCAGGTAGAACGTCCTTGACTCCTGGCATTGCATAAAATTTGCTAAGCGGCCACAGGTAACACAGGCCAGCCTGCAGATGACTCAACTGAATGCAACCCGCAGAAACCTCATCGTAAAACCGTGCAGAGGGTGCCTGTACCAGGAAAAGGACAACACTGGCGTTGTATTTGGCCTTTGCATTTATTTCACGATTTTAGTTGAGGGTTTCAATCGTCCTTCTTGTCCTTGTAGTTCTTCTTCTTGGGGAAGGCCGGCTGATTCGTCTCCGCCTCAACCTCCTCGAGCACCTCCCTTGAATCGCCGGTGATATATCCAGAGGGCTTTTCGATGCGTGGCGACGTTATCACGAGGCGCTTGCCCTCGCCCGTCCAGTAGTGACCCTCGGTTATCTGAAATATCGCAGATATAGGTTATATACAAACATATGTGTTCTACTAGATACTTGAATAATAATTAACTCACATTTGGATCCCTGCCGGTGGCCTCGTCACCATCCTTCGATTCATCCCCCGCAGATTTGGAGCTTTTGGCCAAGTGTCGGCGGCCCGATTCGTTCGGCTTGGTGGACCGCCCGGAAGGATTTCGTACGGGCATCCAAGCTCCCTTCGAGGCAGGTCGCTCCGATGACTGACTTGACGGTGGCCTCCGCTCCTCTTCATCCCGCAACTCGGACGTTGGGCTCCTTTCTTCTCCCTCCCACAGCTCGGACGTTGGCCTCCTTTCCTCGTCCTCCCTCAACTCGGACGTTGGGTTCCTTTCCTCTTCCTCCCACAGCTCGGACGTTGGCCTCCTTTCTTCTGCCTCCAACAGCTCGGACGTTGGACTCCTTTGCTCTTCCTCCCATAGCTCGGACGTGGGCCTCCTTTCCTCGTCCTCCCTCAACTCGGACGTTGGCCTCCTTTCCTCGTCCTCCCTCAACTCGGACGTTGGGCTCCTTTGCTCTTCCTCCCACAGCTCGGACGTTGGGCTCCTTTGCTCTTCCTCCCTCAATTCGGATGTTGGCCTCCTTTGCTCTTCCTCCCTCAATTCGGATGTTGGCCTCCTTTGCTCTTCCTCCCTCAACTCGGATGTTGGCCTCCTTTGCTCTTCCTCCCTCAACTCGGACGTTGGCCTCCTTTCCTCATCCTCCCGCAACTTGGACGTTGGCCTCCTTTCCTCGTCCTTCCGCAACTTGGATGTGGGCCTTCTTTCCTCGTCCTTCCGCAACTTGGACGTGGGCCTTCTTTCCTCATCTTCAGAGGTGATCGCTTTCTTGGATTTGGGCTGACGGATGGCCTGGCGCAGCTGCTCGAGCTGCCTTCTCAGCTGACGGCGGAAATCGTCTTCTTCACTGCTGAAATGAAGCAGATTCTCGCCAGCTATTACCTCGAGGAATCTCGGTTGCACAGGATGACCGTTGCCGAGAGAGAGGCCTCCGCCGTGGAGCAGGCGTCCAAGGATATCCAGGCACTTGGACGTGAAGTCGCCGTCGGAAGACGCCTCCAGTGACATGTTCAGGGGCTGCCCATCCAGGCTGAGGCCACAGAAGTGTTTCGTGCTCGTTGGCTGCAATCTCGTGAGGACTTGGAGGGACAATCGATTTAACCAGCTGGAGCGATGCATTGTGGCCAAATCTTTTACGGGTTATTTTTTTTTTGCTGAAGCTCTCGCTCGTTTCACGATGATTTTTACTAATTCTTTTTTTTTGGCTCAAGCTCTTCTGCTTGTTTCACGTTGATTTTATGGATTTTTTTTTGTATATTTTATTCAATAGCTTGTTATGGGGCGATTTCCGCTTATTATTATAATATATGTGAATATTATAGGTTCTTTTTGATGGGGGGTAATATTAGTACGCAAAAGCGTTCGAAGCGATATGATTTTTGAGAGAAGGAGATAAACCAATTTATTGTATTAACGAAGAATTTTGGGAGAACCGAAATTGTTTCCGAAATGTAGCCGAAAAATGTGTTGTATCGGAGTCAGTGAACGGCTGACGACTGCTGATCTGGGGATCTGAGCCGAGCCCCATAGCTCGACGGACGGATGACGTTTGGGGCCACGCCTACCAGGATTAGTTCGCCCGCCTACTTCGGATCGGTTCCATAAAACAATTGACTTTCTAACCGTTCATAAAAATCGCATAAAAACGCGCCGGGTTTTCGGGTAGGCGAAAATGGGAAAGTTAACAGGATTTTCTGTGGAAAAAAACAAGAGAAAAAAAAAACGGCAATTTAATGCGATAGAAAACAAAAAAAAAATAAAAAGGATTTGCTGGGGTTAGAATTCGCGCGAAATTGCATCTTTTATGAGGCTGGGTTTCTGGCACGTAACCCTAGCGATAACCCTAAGCCCTAAACCGATTTCCCAGCTACCTGCCACGCCCTTGCGCCCCTTCGCCCCTTTTGCAGCTAATTATGTCATTTGGCGTAAGTCAAGGCTGCAAAGTCAATTGCGGAAAATGGGTAAAAATGTGACACAAACGACCCGAGAAAATGCCATAAAAATGGATTGGTAAAAAGGTCCATAAATGTTAGAGGGGGACATGGACTTGTGTGCGAAATGCAACTGGAAGTGCAGCCCCGAAACAGGGTAGAAACTACATACTTTTTATACCCAAAAAAAAAAAGGCTTAGCTCTACAATTGGGTAATTATTATTATTTTCCTATAAAATTACTTATATTTGCTGTATTTTTATAAGTATTAACCTATCACTCCTTTTTAAATTTGATCATTACTTTATATAATTCCTATATGCTTAGGAAACAGATCGTGAAATTCATGATTGGCCAGGAAAAATGATATATTTCTTTAGAAAATAAATAATTTGGAAACTTATGGTTAGCCTTTAGCTTGTATAGTTATTATTTTTAATCAAAATGCTGCTTAATCAATTTATTAATGTATTAATCGATACCTTTAGTTTTTTCAGATCTATAGCTCAAGTTCTGCTGTTCGAAATAAGCTGAAACTAAAGCCTAATATTATATTATGCTAATAATATAATAAAATAACATTAAGACTGGATGACCTTTTGTTATCGTTATATTTCTTTAGAAAATAAATACTTTGGAAACTAATGGAAACCTATGAAACTTATTTTTAATAAAAATGCTGCTTAATCAATTAATTAATGTATTAATCGAAACGTGTGGGTTTCTCGAAGTATAGCTCAAGCCCTGCTGTTCCTTATAGACCTAGTTTAAATTATATACTAGCTATGCTAATTATATGCTAATATTATAATAATATAATAATACAACATCAAGGCTAGATCACCTACTTACTAAATAAGTTAGCTACATTTTCAAACATTTATTTAATTACGAAAAATAATGCATGTTGCATTAACCTATTAATATAGTATCTTATCCAGCTCAGATATTGTAGTTATATTATTATGGAAATTAAGTTTAGGGAAACGTTTTATTTATCTACTATCTGCTTTTATATACTTTTTTCTCAAGTCTATATAAATCATAGGCTCTAGTTTACAGACGCTCCTTGCCAGCGGTTTCTGGAAAATTCGCTAAAATAAATAAATAAAAAAAATGTGGAAATTCTGAACCCGCCTTCTGCGCACTGTTTTTCCCCCCGACCCCTAGTTAACCCATTCCTGCCAACATGTTGTCGTCAGTGTCCAGGACAATTTGCCTGCAATATTGCGTTGACAGCCACGAGAAATAATAGCCCAACAATTTATACAATTTATGAGTTTTGTGAAAAGCGGCGAAAGGGATGAAGGGCAAGAAGGGTTACCAAAAAATGTGTGTAGCATACTTAAGCGGGCGTCGGTGGGTGGTGAACAAAACGAGTGAAAGGAGAAAAAGCCAGGGAAAGGATACAACTGAAAAAAAAAAAAAACCAGAGAAATCACAACCGAAAATCATAAATTCGGCATGTCTAATGACAATTTGCCAGCTCCACATGAGGGTACAAAATAAAATGTGGAGAGACGACCATTTTTATCGTTTTGATTTTGGATTTTGTGACGTTGCCGCTTTTATGTTGGCTCATAAAAATCGTTTGTTGTTCGGTTTAAGGTCCCCGGGTCCGGGGCTTTGGACTTCAAAACATGGCGACGACGCCGCATGGACCGCAGACCAATTTAAAAATGACGCAAAGTCCCCGGCCTATAAATATCTGAGACTCCACTGGCCGACCCCCTCATAGGTTTTAACTTTATACATTGAAACCTATGCGGGTTTCTTCAAGATACAACTCCCCCTGCTAGTTAGGGAACTAATTAATTTCTTGCGAATTAATTAATGCGAAAAATATAGAATATATAACTAATTTCGATCAGTAAGGTAGTCGAAAACCGGCCACCAATTTATAATAATTTAATTGGGGCCTTGAAAAAAGGATAAATAACGTGGAGTATCCTGGCAGCTGGTTAGCGTGGACACTCAGGACATTTATGAGGCCAAACGGCTGCCTGCTGCCAGACGCATCCGCAGTATAAATCAAAAACCATCCGAGGATCTCTCTCTCTCTCTCTCTGAAGCACTGTTGATCCCATTGTGGAATTGTGGAAACGGATTCGAGGAGCAGCAGCCTCGTCGATGAGAAGGACGAGTTGCCATAACTCATCCGACTGAGTTCTCGGCCACTGTTTCAGGCCCAAAATGAAGCAATCAGGGCCCAGAAAATGGTAACAGCCCCGGGTAATTGTTGTTTGGCATTTGGCCGATGATGTCACCACACACGGAGACCCCGTCATTGTCGTTTCCTCTTCCTGTTCTCTCTGTAAAACCCCCACATAGTAGATGTACATTGTCTATTCTGGTTCAGCTCGAGACGTTTTACGATTGTTTACGACTGCCTCTGATGCTTCTGTCTCTTGCCATCCACACACTGCACGAAAAAAGTAGCACAAACTTACTACCGTACAAATATTACAGTCAAAAAGAAAATATTTCTATGAAACTTTATACTTTTCAAATAATCTTTCCAGCAGTTGGTCAGTATTTAGCCTCTAAGTTAGTATTCAAAGTGAATTCTAGTGTTTAAACTATTGGTAAATATTGATATATAATCAATGTATATTTTGTTGGGAAATTAGTTATAGTATTCCATATTTTTGTATTATTTTTAAGCAAATGCTCTTTCAATTTCAATAGTTTCTCCTTGTGCATCGAATGTCCAACTAAAGTCCAAACCCGAAATGAGAACCGAGCCCATTGTGGCCAAGGCACTTTAGGCCATTCAGTCGTAGTTTCAGCTCCTGGGTGTTCCCTTCTCCACAATGCCACATTGACCATCTCCCCATCCCCCCTTCTTGGAAAATCCCCTTCGCAGCGCATTTAAGTCCCGATAAATACGCATTTGATTTGGGTCCCCAGAAGGACAGAAGATAATAGAAATCGAATGGAAATCGGTTCAACTTATTATTAAATCAACCCTTTGGCCGTGTCCCTTGTTTACCCAAACTATTAGCTCCACGCGATGGGGAGAGCGGTGGGTTTTGGGTTTGGCAATTCGGGGGATTTGCGGCCACTGGCCATTGAAAGTTTGTTGGGAGCGGGAAGAGAAAAAAAATACAACAAAAATAAAGGGAAATCGGAAAAACTAGAGTCGCTTTCTATACGCTTTCCTTGGGAAAAAATAACTCCAAATGGAAAAGGAAGAAAAATTAGATAAAGCAAGAACTTCAGTTAACTCTAACTGATTTCAATAACAACTTTTAATTATTTATATATTAACTTAAATTTAAAAAATGAAATTATCTTGGTTATATCAGTTGGTTTCCTCGGTGTGAAGAGCAAGCAACTCCACGGGCAGTGTATCGCTGCAGAGAGTGACATAAAAATAAGCATAAAATTAAATGTGCCACATTGAGGAATGGACAAGGAGTTGGACCCAAGGGGTTAAGGCGTTAAGGGGTTAAGGCGTGAGGGGTCAGCGTGTGGCGTTTAAGTTGATTTCGTTTTGAATGCTTATTTTATTGCGTGGAAAATGACGCCAACGTGGCCAAGAAATGGTGACTGTCCCATTTTGGCCATGGCTAGGTGGGATTGGATTGGATTGGATTGGATCGGCTCGGCACGGATTGGATGGGATTGGAGCAGGCCAGGACCGGACTGGACTTGGCTCCAGTCGCTTTTATGGCCGGCGATTGTATCGGGAATTTCGTACGCAATAAAATTCAAATATACTTGTGATAAAAATCAAATCTTGTTGGACATTCGAGGCTCCATTTCCCCCATTTCGCAGCTTCCCCGATATCCAGCTCAATTTTCCCTTACTGCCAGTGATTCGCTTTTATTGTGTCTCCATGTGTGCGAAAATAGATTGAATTAACGGCACATAAGATAATGACGACCAGCAGGAACAGTCAGTTCGTCTGAATCGGGAAAGGAATACTGATTGTCCAACTGAAAAGTAACAATTAAAAATCGAGAAAATAAATTCAAGCGAAATGCTCTTTGGGGCACATATTATTTGCTTTATTTTTATATCGGAAACCTATAGGTTAATAACAGGCAGAAGGAAGCATCATTGACAGAATAAAGTATATATAATTCTTGAACATCACCAGGGCAGTCGATTTAGCCATGTCCGTCTGTCCGTTTGTCCGTTTGTCCGTCCGTGAAATCACAGATCTTAGAGACTATTATTGCTAGAGGTGACAACATTCTAATCTATGGCACACAGATCAAGTTTGTTTTACAATTTTACCACGCCCTAAGCTATAGTAAATATATATAGTAAATATATATATATAAAGTAATATTATCTATATAGTAAATAAAGTAAATAGATTAGAAATAAATACAGTTCTGCGGATATAGTGTGAAAATTGGAGTAAAAAAGTATCACAAACATAAAAGTTCTTAAACAATAAAGTTCCTGTCTATGCTGAACTTCTGCAACATCTAGATTTATGCTGGAAGCACCTATATGTATGGTCCAACATGTTCCTAGACACATTTGTCAACGCTTTATTCTGCCTTCCGGCCTGTTTAACCCAAGTTGTTATAAATACTTCTTCAGACTTAATAGAATAACAATTTAAAATCTAAAACCTATACAACATATATTTTATATATATATGGTAAAAGGTGACTCGCAGAGTGAAATTGCGCAACCTCTAGGGCTTGTGTCTGACTGGGAGTGTCGCCACCATTTCCACTCCCTCGATACAAGGATGATTACCCCCTCTCGAGAGCAGAAAGGTGAAAAAGTTAAGAAATCAATTGCCGGGGCCAGGCGACCATTTCAAAAGGAACCGACACTGCCCAAAAATTCCAGGAAAGTGACCAACTGCGGTTAGTGATAGGCCGTCGGTTTAGTTTCGTGTTCGTGTTCGATATCTGTTTCTGTTGCTGTTTCAGTTTCAGTTTGAGGACAGTTCGGGATACTAATGAAGTGCTCTCCAGTTGTATCTGCATCCGAGTCTGGTCCTGCCATATCTGTATCTGCTGCCGAGCTCCCCCGGGGCGTTGTCGGATGCATTTGGCAAATAAAACACCTACCGACAAGCCAGCATGTCGTCCACACAAAAGGGCCAGCAGCCAACTGCAACTGTTGCCAAAAAAAAAAAAAAGGAAGAAAAAAAACCGAAAAACTGAAAAACTGAAGAAAAATGTGCCCAAACAGTAGGAGCCCAGGACTCCGTCTCGAACTCGAAATAAGAATCGAAATCGGACTGGAATTGGGACTGGGACTGGGACTGAAACTGAAACTGCAGGGCAATTAGAACATTATCAGGCGGCAATAATCGACTCGTTTGCACCCAAGTGTCGTCGTCGTAATAATAAAAGGACCCTCTCCTCTCCTCACCGTGGAGCAGTGGAAAAACAACAGGACATCTCCCTCCGTCTGTCCCTTGCCCTGTGCGATAGATAGATAGCACTGCCAGAGCCGTGCCAGAAGATAGAGCGAGGCGACAATGTCGGCGGCGACAGTCGGGCATCAAAGTCGATTATCACAATTTTTGGGATTTGCCTTAAATCACGCACCGGGCCAAGCAACGAAACGGATCAACGAAACAACTCAATTAAAATTCCTGGAATGTAGCGCACAACACTCTCGTGCATTTTCCTAGGCGGTTTCTGTGGTTTTTGATGTTGCCCCAGCGCCTGCTAATCCGTTAAATTAATGATAATGCGCGCAGCAAACTCGTAAATATTGTAGGGCCAGACGCTGACCATTGTCCTGGCAATGCCACTGGCACCGACACCGACACCGACACTGGCCCTGTGCTCCTCTGTCACTCGCATCTTCATCCTGAAAAATCCCCCCATCTTGCTCCTAAATTCTTTTTCACACATGCTGCATTCTGGTGGGATTTACCACCGGACTTTAGGAGTTTTTCGTTCGAAGCAGAGCTTTAAAGTGTATAAAGAAAAATTCTAGTTTTAAGTTTTAGCTAAAGAAATATTTATAAATATTTATTTATTTTAATGAATGAGTTGCCGTATCTGAATCAGAAGTTGAGGATGAGTTAAATATGTGTTGAAGTGTTGAGTATGCTCTGGTCAAGATTCGTAAGGCCATCCGTTAGCTGATGACCCCCAAGGGGACCTTCTGCGTGTCCTGGGTAAGTCCTGCATTGAGCTAGATTACAGAGGATCGGTCCTGCAGATCAGGAACTTCTTGAAGCATCGTCTACAGGTATTGAAGCTGGTCCAAGGTCCTTCTGTTAAGCTCCTGTATTAATCCGTTCGCTTGACATCTGTGCGCATAAAATAAATAAAAATAAACACCTGGAAAAACTAAAAAAGAAAATTTAGGTTACACACAAACAGAAGCATAAGCTAACTATGAAACCAAAACAATAAAATGGACAATAAATAAAGGAATAAATATATAATATATAAGCTTGGGATGCTTAGCTTGTTGCCAGGAGTTTCAAGGATTCAGTTGAGATTCTCAGAGATGGAGCTAAACAAGATGAAACTTTTATTTCTTATATTTAACAAAGATATCCCTCAAGCAATGGCTATTCCTTTGTTCGCCCAAGAACTACATAGCTGCCCTGTTTGAGAAGGGCTGCGAATTGGAGTTACAAATCAGACCGAAAGTAAAGCCAACCTGACCTACCCCTGGGGCTCATAGGCATGCGCATTTCCCAACCAAGTTAGACCATTATTTGACCCACTGAATGGCGGCCATACTTGGCCATAAACTTGGGGTTGGTGTTCTATGATTGGGACCGATTGCAGGGGTGCCATGGGTTAGCTATATTAAAGATGAATAAATACACAAAAGGAAGCAAACCGACTTTGTATCTTAAATTTCCTTACGGATCTAGGGTATGCAGATATTCGACCATCCGAATCTCTTCTTTTTTTGTGACCGTCTAGTCCCATGTCCAATGTGCTGTTTGTGTCCTCATTTAAAGTCCAACTGAGAACCCAATCCCCCGGCCAAAATCCAGCTGGTGATGAAGGCAATTTGCATTTGAAGGGGTCCGTGTCGGGTCGTGTTAGCCACTGGGTGACAGGCATTAAATAATTAACTTGCATTCAACATTTATATGGGCAGGGGAAATGCGGGAAAATGGGATTTCCCTGGCTCAGACAATGTCAAGTAATCCCCAAAAGAAAACATTTAACATACGTAAGTGGCAATTGAATTAAAAACCAATAATATCAACCGAAAGTAACAGGCAGGAGCAAGGGGCGAGGAACTCTGCTCCGAGCGGAACATGTGTAGAGATATTTATTTAACGAACATGGCAAAATAATACAGCGGCAGCCAAGGACCAAGAAGAGACAGCTACACAGCGACAAAAATACAGTTCACACAATTCTTTAAATATTAAACCAGAAATTACCGGACTTATTCGGGCTTAAAAGCGTGATCTAAGCACCTAGTAAAAATCTAGTTGTATCTATTAAATCGTATCCTAAATGATGCCTTTTTTTCACTGTGCTGGGAATTAACAAGAACAACAAAAAAAAAAAACAGGCGAGGAAAATCAAACAGCCCGGCGACAATCGAAATGCGAATGGAAAATCAAAGGTGAAAAGATGTGAAAAGCAAACGGAACGTGCACGGGGAGCATTTAACCTCCGCTTCGCCAGCCGTTTTCCCTTAGCGCTTTCCATTTCCCCATTTTTCCACCTACAACTCCGGGTAAGCCGCTACTGAGGCACACATGACGTATTGGCAGGAGCTCCTGGTCCCGGCTCCCAGCTCCCAGCTCCAAGCTCCCAGCTCCCAGCTCCCAGTGTCCCTTGCCCCCATTTGCCTTTCCGCTTTTTTCTGCTCGCAACTCTGGGGCACTTGAAAGCCCGGGCATATCTTGATTGTTTGCATGTAAATCTGCACAAAATCCCCAAAGTACCCAAGTACCCGAAGTACCCAAAGGAAGAGACAGTCCCCCGGATTTTTCCAACCGATTTTCTCCCCATCATCATCATCCCCATTTCCCGCCGGTGCTGGTGGCGGTGCTCCACGATGATGGCATGGCCTTGGCGCATCGCATCGCATCGCATCGGCATCGCCTGGTGGCAATCCCTTGCACAATTGAACCTAGAGGGGGTCCGCCGTCCTGAGTTACCTGTTCGATTTTTTTGCAGGTGTGCTATTTCCAGCAACTGGGCTGAGCCCTAGACAAGTGCCCTACCCTGCTGGTCCCTACTCTAGGGCCTACTCGGTATAAGAAATTATATTAAAAGAATTGATTAAAAGGTTACAATCATAATCTAGATAAAGAAATACTACAAAAATTAAGTAGTTTACTTATAATATATGTTATATTTGATTTAAAGAAGGAACTAAACTAATTACAAAAGCTAAAAGTATAATCATATTTTTTCTTTTAACATTCTCAAAGAATTCAATTGGAAACTGGGTTATGTTAAATATAGATACAAGATCTTAAAACAATTAATTTATTTCTATTTCTATTCTCCAAACATTGTCCAGTTTTTTAACATAAAGGTAGCACCGTAAAAAGTTCTCTTAGGCCGAATCCTTCAAGGATTCCGCAACGCCTCTTTGTGCCGAAGCCGCCTCCCACATTGCGTGGCCAATTTTCCGACTTTCCGCTGCTCGTTTTGCCCTGTTCTTCTTCTGTTCGCTCCCCGTTTTCTCATTTCCCATTTTCCTTAGCCCCACCCCTGTCTTCCGCTTTCGTTGCATTCGTTCCCTCGGCTCCCCCCGCGCCTTTATTGGAATTTCACAATAAACTGCAGAGTGCAAAAACAAAACGAAACAAACAACAACGAAAAAAAAAAAACAGTAAATAAAACTGTGCAAAGAGCTGCAGATACTCGTAGGCCAAAGCCAAACCATGGCATTTGTAGAAGTTTTTGGTTTGGTCGGGCTTTTCCCCTCCCCCACTAGACGATGCCCATATTTTTCTCCTTTTTTTTTGTAGCCCCCCGCCATCCTGGCGAAGGATGTAATTAAAAAAGGGCAACATCAACATCAGCAACAGGATGGCGGAGAAAAAAAAGCGAACTCTGGAGCTTGCAAACTTTGCAACGCACACGACACTCGAAGTTGCGACAACAGGCAGCCCAGCCACTACCCCCAATTCTCCATGCCACTCCCCTCCCCTTCCCCCTGGCTCGTGCTTGTGCTTGTGCTGCCACTCCCCCTTTTTTTGTCGCCCCCCCTTGGGGCCAAATCGATGAGCTGCTCTAACGATATCCATAGCTCAAAGCCAAATCTCGGCACAAAACAGGATATACATATGGCTCGGCAGTCAAAGTCAATCCCTGCATATACCCCTACCGATTTTCACACAGACCCCTCATGATTTTATCCATACAGAGAGAGAAAAAAAGCGTAACTAGATTAGGAAGGTGCACTTGCTGCAGTTCAGGCTCAATGAGGGAATATTTCCCACCTATCCATCACTTAAAGCTTGTTTGTTAAGAGAAATCTTACACAAATCGGTCTGTAAATCGGAAAAACTGATTGCTTATTGCTTCTAGTATCTAGTACGAAAAATATAATATAATATTTCATGTATTTTAAAGGAAAAACATTTCTCCCAGTACCAACTTCCGCTCGATGATGCCGCATCCGTTGCGACTTGGGTTTGTAGTCAAGTCAGCTTCTGTTTTCGCTTTTGGCCACCTATCGCTTTTTTTTTTTTTTTTTGCTGCCTTTGTTTCTTATCGAGAGGCAAGTCGTTGTTGTTTTTTTGCGGGTATTTTCCCTGTGATATTGAGCCGGCTGGCACTCAAAGGAAAGCCAGAGCGGAGCACAGCTTTAGGCCATCCCAGCCCAGCTACGTTCGCTTTTCCGACCATTTTCCCCGGCTTGTGTTAAGCTGCTGCTGCTGCTCCTGCTGCTGCTGCTGCCGCCTTGACGTATTCGGTTTAGTGTGATTTGTATGGATGAAAGGAGCAGGAAAAATCGAGGAGGCGTTGAAAGACTCCCAACCGAATCCGGGAGGGGCTTGCATTGCGATTTCATGCTCGAAAGCGACTGG